>JAKRSK010008442.1:0-69692 GCA_029891615.1 Natrix natrix natrix | reverse complement strand
CAGCTTGCACCCGGATGGGGGTGACTGATGGTTGCTTCCAGTTGGGATGGTGGATTGATTGGACCATGTGAGGGACTTGTGGGTGCAGGGGGATGGATCTTTGACTTTCCCTTGGGTGGAGAAAACCCAGAACTTAGGTTTTCTCAGATGTGCCAATATGACATCTCTAATAAAATAGAGCTTTGAGGAATTGCTGGACTCAGAGCCTTCTTCCATTGTGGGTGTTACTTGGAACTCTGACAATATCAAGATGCAGAATGTAAAAGGCAGAATATTAACAAAATAGTATATCAATATAGATTTCTTTTAAATAAAATATTGCAATAGAAAAAGCATAAACAATGAAAATAGTATTTTTATGACCCTTGAATTTACAACAAGCATACCATAATTTCCTTCCAAAAAGAGTTTTATTATATGTATTTTTTGAATTCTGAGCACCCAGGAAATACATTTTTTAATATTAGGATCCCAATAGGTGCAGTCCAAGAAGTTGATCTCCTGCTTTCTTCTATAATTAACATTCAAGTAATAGATGTATTACATATTCTATCTCTGAACCTCCATAAATACAAGTATGTTCACTGTAAGGGATTGGGAAGATTCAACTCAATACTTAGAAGATTCATTTGTAGCACCGGATGTATTTCAATATGCCAACCTTACTGAGTAGAGCTATGATCTTTCTCTGTTTTGCCAACCTTGATTCTTTTGAAGCATTTAAAAAAATTATCCTATTGTAAAAAGACAGGGAGACCACAGTTCCCAATATAATTTATTAGTTGTATACTTCAAGAATGTTTTAGTTGAAATTTGTTTGATCTAACAGAGTTTTGAGACTCTGACAGTTTACATATCATTAATTTTATAGAAAAAATGCATGCCCTTATCTTTATCAATTGTATACATTCCCCATTCAGCTCTGAGGGCAGCAGCTAAAGTTCTTTTCTCCATCCTTAAGATTCTTCATAGAGGATGACTTTGACTTTGATAATTTAGGTTAAGAAAGCTGCATAGTTGTGACTTTAAAAAAGAAGTAACAGTGCATTCACTTGTCCCTTTAGTCTAAATGACCTCCATCAATGTTGAGGGAGCCAAGATCCAATCACAGAGAAAAATACTCCAAGGTAAGGAAAGATGTGAACTTGCTCTATTGACTCATCATCAAATAGCCCTAAATGGCAATGATACCATTTTCTAAAGATCATAACTTTTGATGTTGACTTATCAATAATCATATAATTGCTACGAGAACAGGAGCCAAGTCTTCTTAACAGTATATGAAACCAAAAGTCATATAGGCAGCACCCTGGTCTTGCCTTCTGGTAAGGATAAGTCCTACTTCTCAGGGCTTCATGGATCCTTAAACAGGGTTCCCCAACCAATGAGCCACGGCTGACGAGTGGTCCATGAGGGGTTTGCAACAAGGCCATAGAAACGGGCGGCAAGCATCCACATGCACAAGCGTATCCACACTTGCCTGAGCAGCGTGCAAGCATGTGCACACATAGTCTATTTAAATGATCCACTTGCACAGAAACGTCCCCTTTAACACCCCACCCCCCAATCTGCAAAGCTGGGAAACATTGGGGAACTGTGTGCTAAAACACACTCTCAAACAAATGAACGTAGAACGTGGAATAATTGGGATGGAAGGGATCTTGGAGGTCTTTCAGTCCAACCCTCTCCTCGTAGAGCAGATCGTATGCCATTCCAATTATAAATGCCCAGCTCTTTTGGGAAACCTCCAGTAGTGGAACAAGATCAGCTTTATGAGCTTCTTCCACTGATTAATTGTTCTCACCCACCAGGGCTTGTAGAAAGGACTCTGAGCAGGGTCAACTTTCTGAGCTCCATTGCAAAAGCCATCAGTTTCCTCCATAATATTTCTTTGTTTACTGTGTCGAATGCTATAAAGGCAGCAGAGGCATTCTTTCCTCTGACTGATATTTTTCATTGTTAGATGGTTCAAGGCAACAGAATTACCAATAGTGGACAAATCTGCTTCTGGTTCTTCTACAAGGAATGCACTTTTCATCTACCTACTCTCAACTCTAGTCAAGGGGAAGATGGCATGTATTTTACACACAACATCTGTTAGAGAATTAGGGTCCTTATTATTCACTTTTTATATGTACAAACTACAATTGCCATCTTGTAGAATTACATATTTATAATGAAAATATAAAATGATCAATTAATATTTGATAATATCATTACATTGAGTAATATTGTGAAATAAATGTGAGCTTTCCATTCCACAACCTTCCAATTGTACAGAAGACCCTTTGATTGAACACAGAACCTCTCCTCACCTTCACAAACATGCAACATAAGCCCTCAAAGCAATGGGGAGGCTGCCATGAGTAAATATTTCTGGTTTTCACATTGTTCCCTCCCCATTGTTGTCCCAATCCCGAGTCATGACACCTAAAATGCCATGATGAAAAGCAAAGATTGAATTCCATAGAGATGAAATGGTTGGATCTATCACTCACTCACTCACACACCAACAATCCACTCACTTTTAAAGATACAGAAACACAAACACAAACCTGGGCAACTTTGTAGGGGCCGACTAATGTTGACTTCTGGATGGAGATGTCTTCAAAAGCTGCATCAAGAAGAACCAACAGGTTGTCCTTCCTTCCACAGTTGTAGTTGGGAACATTGGCTTCTCCAGTAGACAGCATGTCCAGCAAGGCATCTGAAGCCCCAAGTGTGTTTACATAGTTGTCATGGATGTTGTAGCCAAGAGTGAGATTGTGCAAGAGCTGGGGATTTTTGGTAACCATCTCGATATTGAAAATCATGCGTAGTATCCTATTCTTGTTATGAGGTAAACTAGTGTAAAACCATGTTAATGTTAGGATCATGAATAGTAAAAATGAAACACTTTTTCTCTATTCAAACCTTTTTTCCTCCACAAAGTAACCGAGACGTAAGTCAATATTGATCCAAATCAGAGACAAATGATAGCCACCCATCACTCTTTAATACTGTGAATGTTGAGACGATAGAGTGGAGATAGTTCTACAAAAGGACTAAAATTAAGAAATATACCATTATTTGTAGCATAACTAATTTTCATCAGCCCAGTAACCAAGTTGGAGAATATTTCAGTCATGAAAACAAAAACATAATACATGGAAGAGGATTTTTAATAAGTGATTCAGAAAAAACTGTTTAAAAACATGTCATCTTCTATTCCTAAAAAATAAGGGATTGAATATCAATCTCTGGTCATAAATATATAGAAATGATCTGGAAACTACAACAAGCACTATTTTCAAGACAACTCTCTATTTAAATCATGAACTGAGGATTGAACAGGGAGAAGAAAATAATGTGGACTTCTTTCACATTTTTTTTGTATCATATTTGGATTTGACCCTCTCCTAGAAAATAAGGCAAAAGTGAGAGGCTGCAGAAATCAAAACCATTCAAGAAATTAGTCAGGTCCTGCAATATAAGAGTAACTAAAATAAGAAGAAAAATGAAAGAAGGATTTTACAAATGGAGGGTATGAAACTCCATCACAGTGAATGACTTACAACACAATTTGACTAGAAGGAGCCATGTTGAAAGGTAGCATTGCAAGTGTTATTTTAGATGCAGAGACGATTATACCAATGAGAAGATCTCCTGGCCTGTAATAGCTCCATGGCTTTTCTCCATCCTGGTGGTCCAAATTCAATGGGCACTTCATTCTAAGTTTCCCAGAGACTGACTGTGGCACCAGCAGCATAAGAAGCAGAAGCAGGAGGTCCATAATTCATAGGGTTGAATCAATCTCCTTCCTGTTTCTAAAGAGCAATCAGAAGAATTAGAAGCAGTCACACAGGAGGGAATATCCAATGGCTTTCATGATTCAAACACAGACAGACCAAGATTCTGCAGGAAGAGAGAGAAAGTACATAGAAGATCACAGCTCCTGCCTGTCCTGTAACTCAAGCCACAAAAAGCATAACCTGTAGTATTTATCCTTTTCTAACACAAGATCCCTTCCACGTCACTTCAATTTGATGTTTACATCAAAGGCAGTCACAGGAGGAGGAGGAGGAGGAGGAGGAGGAGGAGGAGGAGGAGGAGGAGGAGGAGGAGGAGGAGGAGGAGGAGGAGGAGGAGGAGGAGGAGGAGGAGAGGTCTCAAGGCCTATGAGGTGATAATTACAATGAGAAGGAACTTCTCCTTTTGGGATCCTGAACCTCTTCCATCTGATGAGAGGCAGGTGGAGAAAAACATATCAGTGAAAAATCACAGATAGACCTCTTGGGACAGTGCTGCCTTTGCTCTAATGCCATGGAAGCAATCATTATCCTTGAACCCAACTTAATGTTAGAGTTTGGGATTTTCTTTTCAATGGGATTTCCATATATTCATCCCAAATTAGAGATTATTTTTGAATTCCTTATAACTAAAGAGAAATTTAATTTGCCATTTTTTTCTACAAATATCAATTTTTGCATGAGAGCAAACTCAGAGACAAGAAAGGGGAGGCCTGTTGACTGTATCATCAGTTAATAGCGAGATGATTATAGAATAATATAAATATAAGTTTTCATTTTCTTTTTACTTTCTGTGTTGTCTCTTCCACACTGAGAGCCTCTAAATTTTCGAATTTCATGGTTCCTTAACAACCACCGTTTGCTTTGATGTCTGTAGCTGAGAAGGGGTGGAAGCACCCAGAGTGTGGTGGATAGTGTAATCTGATTTTTTGTCACAACCACTCGGTAGTTGGTTCAGGAGGACCTGATGTAAGTTTCTCTGGTTTTGTAGATGCACTTGGTGCAACTCCTGTGACATTCTCATCTCTGAGGCTTTATTTAAAACTCCACCCAGAAGACCTCCAAGTGCTTCAAAGGGCCAGTTTGGAGTCTCTGTTTAACTTGGTCAATTGCTGATGGATTAGGATTCTTATCTGGAGGGGGAATGTTAATATGTACAGCTTGGCCTAGAAGGGAGAAATGGGGAGGTCAGGGTTGAGTGAGAGGGGAAGCAGAAGGGACAGGCAGGTCAAACCTTACAATGGGGAGCACAGGATGACCAATATCCCAGCTCCATTGTTTCAAAGTCGTCCTATTGTAGAGCCCTCGGTGTCCACTCTCAGTGTCTGTTAGTGGCTCCAGGTTCCAGTTGATGTCTGTGAATTGGAGAGCCAGGTTGATGTGCAACATGGCTTCCCCTGTCCATCGTGTTAATGCCATGTCTCACTGAAGCCTAGCCCAGAGGGGAGGAAAACTCTCCTCAGTTGGAAATGTGGCCACCTAATTTGTGGGTTTGCATCTGGTGAGAGCCCAGGGAAGTGGAGGAGAGGTGGCTCTGGTCATCCATGGTTTATTGTAGCCTTTCAGGAGGCTTCACCTAGAACTGTCTTTTGTCCCAGGGTGGCTGCAAGAACATTTCCTCAGCCTGGTGAATTATGTTGTGTGAATGTGGCCCTTATAAGAAGAAAAGTGTCTCTAGCTTATTTCTGTTATTAATGATTCTTGAGCTATTCCCTGATGAATTAATACACATGATTCACCAACCCATTGGCCCACAGGTTCTCAACCTCATAAAAATAAACCATGGTTAAATCTTGCAAGTGTGAATGCATCCATTGGTGGAGTGACCAGCTTATGTGGGTTGTATGGCTATAATCAGAACATGTCTATGGTCAAGACCTCATGGTGGTAATCAGGAAACTATGAATTCTAGTCCTCCCTTGGGCACAAAGCCAGCTGGGTGAACCTGGGCCAGTCAATCTCTGATGTCCTAGGAAAGAGGGAATGGCAAACCACTTCTGAAAAAACTTTTCCCTTATGGTCTTTTTGATAAACACAACTGACTGAGGCTCTGACCTTCCTGAGTTCTGGCTTCAGTCTTGCAAGGCCAGCCAAGTGGACTCCAACTTGCTAAGCTCAGACAGGTTGGTCTCTGTAGAAGCAGCAGGAAAGCTCCAGTTTTGACCATGAATTTCAAATACTCATGAAAGCTGCAGGGAAGTTGATAAAGCAAAATTCCTAAAGGCCAGTTGGGCTGCAAGAGGTGGAGGTCCCTTCCTGTCAAGGGAAGGGGGGGGGCATGCTGGAAAAGAGGAAGGCGGATGGATCCCCCCCCCAACCCATCCAGTCAGGGCAGCCTTAGGTGTGGTCAGAAACCTCTCTTCTGATGGAGGGGACCTCCCCACATGCGGTGGGGCACTTGAGGCAACACTGAACTCAGAGCTAGCTTTGCCAACAGAGAAGACAAAAATTCTTTGCTTCCTTTTTTCCTTTTCACTTTGACTCCTTGGAATCAAAGTGAGTAACATCGAACCAACCTAAAACTAAGACAGAGAGAACAATCAATCGGTAGAAGGACTTGGCTCCAGAAGTTATGGGTGCTCCAACACTGGGGAGTTTTAGAAAGAGATTGGACCACCGTTTGTCTGAGATGGTAAATGGCAGGGTTGCCTGCTTGAGCAGGGGGTTAGACTAGAAGACCTCCAAAGTTCCTTTCAACTTTGCTATTCAGTTTCAGGCATGCTGTATTTTTAGCAAATTGTTAAGGGGGATAGAAATGTAAGGACAGAGGAGGAGAGTTTAGTTTTAGCACCTAATTCTGGGGGTGGTGGTGTTGAAATATGAACACGTTTGCCTCTCACAGGTTTCATTTGTGTTTCTAATTTTGGGTTTGGGGAGGAGGAATTTTGGGTTTGGGGAGGAGGAAGGGGGACAAAGGAGGAAGGGAAAGGTTTTAGGAAGCTCATCCTGAACCTGCCTTGGCATGCAGTGTCTGGTTTCCCAAAGCTAGAAAGAGCCAAGAGAGGTTTGCAGTCTCCCAAAAGCCTGAGGATCTGGGTTGAAAGCTTCCTAAACAGATGCCATTTCTACAAGGTCTTGTCAGAGTATGGAAAATGGTGGCCACTTCCAGGAGGCAATGGGGATCAGGCCCAAGCACTGCAGGGTCCCATTGGGGCAAGATGGAAGGAGGGGAGGCCTCCAGCCTGAGGGGAAGATGTCACCAAACCACATCTGGATAGATACAGGACCCCCAACACTTCCACACCAGAAAGAGAGCTCAATGGGGGTGCAAGGACGTCAAGGGGAGGTTTTTACCCTTGAAGAAAGAGCTCACATTTGGGGGAAGGAGGTGGCAAAGGGGGCTCTCGTGGTGGTGGGTGACCCCTGCAAGGAGAAACATGGCTGCATTTGCATTCAGATCTAAAACACTTTGATGTGAAGGAAGACAGACAGCCCTGATCTTTAGTGGGGAGGGAAGTCCAAAGTCTTAAATCATCCAGTGACACTTTTTTCCTAAAGCAAAGTTCTCCACCGGGAAAGATTTACCATTTAGGGCCTTCTGGGTGAGTCTGAGAAGGAACTGCAGCTGACTCCCTCTGTCTCTGCCCAAAGTCTCCCCTGGAGGATTCGGCCAAAGAGCAGAGATGAAACTCTGAGGATAATAATTCTCCTTCTCACTAGAGATCCCTGGCTAATTCAACCAGTTCTTTGACTCAGAGTTTGTGGGGCTTTTCTCTGAAGAGAAACGGAAGGGAAACAATCCCCACAGGGTTCAAAATGATAAGTTAGAGATAGAATTAAATTAGTCACCAAGAATTGAGAGGTTTGAAAGATCCATGCTTGAAATTGGAGCCCCAGAGGGAATAAATGGCACCTGTGGCTGAAGAAGAAGAAAAAGTGTGATATTTGTTGGCTTGCAGTTTAATGAGAAAACCCTGGGGATTATTTCATGCCTGAACATGTCACAGAACTGAAATGGCTTCCTGTGCAGTTAGAGCCAAATTGTAATTCTTTTTAAAGTTAATGATGAAGGGCACAAACACAAAAAAATTAATGTAACAGTGTGAGCAGGAGCCCCCCCTCCAAAAATCTGTTAATTAAAATCTAGTCAGGGGGGCTTTGCATTTGTTGGAAGGGAAACCCATCTGGTTCAGTTCCCAGCTAAGGCACTGCAGACAAAAGGGAGGCTGATTGGAAAGGAAGGTTCTCTTTATTGAGGGAGCAGAACCACCAACCACAAGTGATTCTGGGCAAATGGAGTTTAGGGTGGGAGGGTTTTTATCCCCTCTTTGCCCCTTCTCTGAGCTTCCTGTTCCTGTGCAAGGACATGTCCTTTAATGGTCCATGGGCTTTTGTCAGATTCCTATGGGCTCATGGCTGGCTCTGTAGGCCAAAGGGGGGATGCAAATCCCAGGCCTTTGTCTGAGCTGATTTTGTGGACCTTTGGCTGAATCCTGTGGCTGATTGTTCCTGCCTGAGCCAGTCTCTCTGCAATGGGAGAAATGAAGGATGCCTTTCACCCCACGGGAGGGAGGGAAGGGGGACCCATGCTCCACTGCCACTCCCTTCCACCCATAGGGCACTGAGGGGGGAAAGCAGATCATTGGGAGCTTTTGCCTTTTTATCATAACACTTAAAACCCTTTTTTATTTCATCCTTATTTGAAATTCTCTCCCCCCTCCCCCCACTTTTGTCTGTTCAACCCCTTCTCCTTGAGGCTGATTGGTGGCTGAGTTACCAGGCAACCATAGCCTCTTCCCTCCTGTTTGATTGGCTGCTGCTGGGTTGCCATGACGAGGGAACAGAAACTAAAAACAGATAAAAGATAGGAAGATGGATGTAAAATTGCACAATAAAAGGAAATAGTGGGGATAAGGAGCTTATAGAAAATAGCTGAAATAAAAAAAGCAGTTTTAGTAGAACTCCCGAACCCCCTCGGACGCTTCTCCCATCGACGGCAGGTTGAAATCCCCCATCACTAAAAGTTTGGGGGTCTCAACCGCCACCGATGCGATCAGCTCGAGGAGTTCAGGCAGGGCCGCTGAAGTATAGCGAGGAGCCAGGTATACTATCAGCAGGTCCAACTGCCTCCCTGGGCCCCATCTCACGACAAGGGACTCACACCCGGATGTCTGCGGCACAGTGACCTCTCTCAGCTCTAGGTCTTCCCAGATAATCACTGCTACCCCACCGCCCCTTCCCTGGGCCTGAGGCTGGTGAAATGCTTGATAACCTGGTGGGCACATTTCCACGAGGGGTAAACCTCCCTCGTGGCCCAACCAGGTCTCAGTTATTCCTGCGAGGTCCGGCTCCCCCTCCAGAATCAGATCATTAATGAGGGGGGTCTTGTTAACAACAGACCTCGCATTGCATAGCAACAGCCTCAGGCCCTGGGTCTGTAGATCCTGACCACCTAGTATGCGGGGGTTGGTACAAGCGACCGGGTATGACCAATAACCACGGTCTCCCAACCGACTACGTGTTCTTAATCTGTCCTCGCACCTGCCCCTCCCTACGACCATTGGTATCAAAGAGCCCTGTATTGGAATGCTGTCTTCCCTCTCCTCCCCCACTCCGCTCCCTCCTCTCTCGACCACACCTATTCGCCTGGCTCTACCATCACTCCTGATCTGATCCATCCCCCCCCAACCCTGGAACCCCTTAAAATTTTTAAAAAACAGTTAATTAAAAAGCCCCTCATTTTACGCTTCCTCCACCTCTCTGGGTTAATAAACCCGTCCTCAAGGTGGGCCCTTGAAAGGGCTGGAGGCCATACCTGCGAGAGGGGGGACTCTCGCAGCAGCAGTAGGTCTAACCTCGAATATAACATGTTCGTGTAATTACAAACAGGGCCAAAGCTTGTCAAGTGGGTGCTGTCAGTGTTAATGTAAGTTAGCAAACCACAGTTCCCCACTAAAGGGGATAGACAGATGGTAATGGTACACATCCTAGATGGAACGGATGGAATAGTCCTGGCTAAAGGGATAGACAGATGGCAATAGTCCACATCCTAGGTGGAAATGATGGAATGGTGAGCTAGCCAGTTGGTGAATAAAGAATAAAGAAGACTGGGAGGTAGTTCGTAGTGGGCGGTAGGGGCAGGTAGCCCAAAGTAAATGAGTGGGGGGGCGGCGGGTTGTAATAGGCACGGCAGGGGTACAGAGTCAAACCTTCCACGTAGGCCTCATCAATGCAAGGGGTCTCAGAGACCATCTAGTCTAGACTTTCTCAAACTCAACAACTTTAAAAAGATGTGGACCAACTCCAGGATTTTTCAGCCAGTATGGATCTGAAGTCCACAACTGTAAAATAAACTGAGATTTAAAAATCCTGCTTCAGATTTTCCTGAAAATTATTGCTTTTTCCCTACCTATTTTTTGTAAACATTTGTCAACCCTTGCAGAAAATTTGTATATTTATTAAGTAAGAAAAAGTATACAATATAGCAAAAAAGATTATACCTAGAGTCATAGATGTGGAAGAGGCTTGCAGGAATTGAATTCAATCCAGTGTTCTGTGCAAGTTTAGCTCAACTGTAGTCTTAGACCAACTGTCGAAAAATACATCATTCCAAAGAGAACACAGAGAAGAAAAACAAATTAAAAATAAGCAATTAAAGTTTTTAAAAACCCTTTAACATCAGTCTTAGAAAACTAATTAATCCCATACATGGTTTGAAGAAAATTGGCACATGTACATGGTTAACAGTTTCTCTCCAGAACAACAAAATAACAGAAGACACTGTACAAAACTTGGCCATATTACTACATGTCCCTGCAGGTGCATCAGCAAAAACTGACTTTTTCCACATTGGTTAAAGGTGCAGAATGTGGCACAGTCCTTAAATTCTACATATTTATCCAGGTCCAAAAAGGGATGAGGAAGGCTGGAACTTTTTGGGTGCTAGAAAGATACAACTATGATAAAGCCAAGAAGGTTAGATACACCCAACCAAACATATTTCTCCTAAATTTGAGAAACTATATGATAATTTCTTTGAATAAGATGTCCTTGCAAACTTCCATTTCCAAAAATTAAGAAATGTCTTCTGAATCAGGTCAGGATCCATCTTTATCTCTCAGTGCCTTGGTAAGACCACACTTGAATTCTGCATCCAGTTTTGGTTACCACAATGCAGAAAATATGTTGAGACTCTAGAAAGAGGGCAGAGAAGAACAACAATGATGATTAGGGGACTGGAGGCTAAAAATTTATTTAAAATGGTTGCAGGAATTGGGTATGTCTAGTTTAATGGGAAAAAAAGGACTGGGGTGACCTGATAGCAGTCTTCCAATATTTGAGGGACTGCCACAAAGAAGACCTATTCTCCACAGCACCAGAAGGCAGGACAGAAAGCAACAGATGGAAACTAATCAAGAAGAGAAGCAACCTAGAACTAAGGAGAAATTTCATGACAGAATAATCTATCAGTGAAACAACTTGCCTCCAGAAGTTGTGGGTGCTCCAACACTGGAGGTTTTTTTTAAAAAAGATTGGACAGCCATTTGTCTGAAATGGTATAGAGTTTTCCTGTCTAAGCAGGGGGTTGGACTAGAAGATCTCCAAAGTCCCTTTGGTATACAACTCTTGAGTATCCACCATCAGAAGAATGAGATGGATGAATTGTTGCAACTTAGTAAGGAGTATTTCTGTCCAATCCCACCTCCCACCCTTACACCACATTTTTGGGACACTTAAATACTCTCTGTTAGGGTAGCGGTTATGAAGCTCAGAATCTAAATTTATCCCAAAGAGACTCTGAACATGAGGCTACTGAAATTCAGCTTTATTTCTGATCAAAAGTAAAACCGGGCATCCTTTATCTCCTGCCTGAAACAGCAAGACAGAGATGGAAAAGGCAGGCACACTTATTAAAACTTTTTCCTTTTTATACTTTACACATAGTTCATGCATAGCTTATCATTGTTTTAGAAACAATATTTTTTATCCACTGTTTTATGCATAGCTCATGATTTTCCCAGCGCTTAGGAACAATAGGGCTCACAAGGAAAAAATGATTATACATTTTCTGGCATTTAGCCTGGAGCTTGTTAGGGCTGCTATCTATCATATTAAGTAGCAGACAGAATACACATTTTAAAGTTACAGCAAGGCTACTTAGCAAGGCTAAGCTTGGCATTTAGCCTAGATGCTTTATCTCTGCATTTTAGGTTACAATGGAGCTCAGCTCACAAGAACATCAAAAGCTGAGTTAGTTACACTCTGTGCATGCTCTAATCCTTTCACTCTCAATTCTTTAGGACTTTTTTTGTAAAACTCTTATATGGATGTATTTCAGCCCCTTTTATTTTATTTCTACATAATTTGACGAGCTGGATCATTTAGATGCCATGCCTCAGCATATAAATTTTATATATGTTATTGCTCACTAGACCCATCTAGTGGCTGGAGAGACAATACCAATTACATTGTTTGAAGCTGACCCAACCCATTTTACCCTCAGCCTACATTCTCAAACAAGTGCATGCTGGGAAGTCAAACCCCATTTCCTATAGCATTTGGAGAAGCACAAAGAAGAATCCATCTTAATGGCACATGGTCATCCAAGGACAAACACATCCACAAATAGAGTATCATTGGTGAGATTTAAAATATTTGTATGTATGTATTTCACACGTTTACTATTCTATTGCTGAAATTGTTCTTCCTGCAATCAAGATTAGAACGGATTACATTTACTTTGTATCTATTGATAGCCTTTGTGTTATTGCAATTGAAGTAAAAGTAGTCATTAATAGATAGGACATTATGGCAGATTATCTTGTGCAGTAAGCTCAGGTCAGAATGTAGACGGCGTAATTCAAGTTTATCCAGGTCTAAAGTTTCAAGCTTGGTGGTATATGGAATTTTATTACGAGCAGAGGAGTTGAGTACACCTCTTGTAAAATACCTCTGGACCCTCTCTAATGTTTTGATGTCAGAAATGCAGGGTGGGTTCCAGGCAGGTGAGCAGTATTCAAGTATAGGTCTAGCAAAGGTTTTGTATGCCCTAGTTAGCAGGATAGCAACTAGGGTTGCTAACATAGGGTTAGACTAGAAGACCTCCAAAGTTCCTTCTAACTCTGTTATTCTGTTTCAGGAATGCTGCATTTTTAGCAAATTGTTAAGGGAGACAGAGATTTAAGGATAGAGGTGGGGAATTTAGTGTTAACACCTAATTCTGGGGGGTGGGGGTGAAATATGAACAAGATTGTCCCTCCTGGGTTTCCTTTGACTTTCTTTATTGAAGAAATTTGGGTTTTGGGGGGAGGAAGGGGGACAAAGGAGGAAGGGAAAGGTTTTAGGAAGCTCATCCTAAACCTGCCTTGACATGCAGTGCCTGGTTTCCCAAAGCTAGAAAGAGCCAGGAGAGGTTTGCAGTCTCCCAACAGCCTGAGAATCAGGATGGGAAGCTTCAAAAGCAGCCGCCATTTCTACAAAGTCTTGTCAGAGTATGGAAAATGGGGGCCACTTCCAGGAGGCAATGGGGATGAGGCCCAAGCACTGCAGGGTCCCATTGGGGCATGATCGAAGGAGGGGAGGCCTCCAGCCAGAGTGGAAGGTGTTACCAAACCACATCTGGATAGATGCAGGACCCCCAACACTTCCACACCAGAAAGAGAGCTCGATGGGGGTGCAAGGATGTCAAGGGGAGGCTTTTACCCCCTGAAGAAAGAGCTCACATTTGGGGGGAAGGAGATGGCAAAGGGGTCTCTCGTGGTGGTGGGTGACCCCTGCAAGGAGAAACATGGCTGCATTTGCATTCAGATCTTATTTTCCCCAGGGTAAAACACTTTGATGTGAAGGAAGACAGAGAGCCCTGATCTTTAGTGGGGAGGGAAGTCCAAAGTCTGAAATCACCCAGTGACACTTTTTGCCTAAAGCCAAGTTCTCCACCAGGAAAGTTTTCCATTTAGGGCCTTCTGGGTGAGTCTCAGAAGTGAACTGCAGCTGACTCCCTCTGTATTTGTGTGTCTTTTCCTAAATAAGATAAAAAAGGAAAGTGGTGGAAATCTGATCAATCATCAAAATTGATCAGTTCCTGAAATACAGGAGTAGGCAGAATAAGGAGAAAAGAATGAGAGTGTTAGAACTGCAGATGGAAGGAATAAAATCCCATTCTACTGAATAACTTACAAGTAAGACTGATTATAAGGCAGCAGGTTGAAAAACAACATTTTGTGTTTTAGTACTACTGGTGACCATACAAATGAGATGGTCTCCTGGCCTGTAGTAGCTCCATGGTCTTTCTCTATCCAGGTGCACCATATTCAGTGGGCACTTCATTCTAAGCTTCCCAGAGACTGACTGGGACACAAGTGCCATGGAAAGGAGAAGCAGGAGGTCCATAATTCATGCAGCTGAATCAATCGCCTGTTTCCAAAGAAAAAGATGATTTCAAAGCACTCTCAGAGAATTGGATATCCAGGGGCTTTCTTTTTTCAAACATAAACAAATTGAGCATTATCTGGAAAAGAGGGAAAGGTACATTCAGCAGCACAGCCTCTGCCTGTCCCAAAGCATGTGCCACCCCAGGCATTTATCCTTTGCTGATGCAAGATGTTTTCATGTTGCATCAGAATGATGTTTACATCAAAGGTAGTCACTATAGAAGTAATAGGTCTCAAAGACCGAGATGGTGAAAATGATAGTGAGAAGCAACTTCTCTGAGGACCCTGAACTTCTTCCTGATCCCCAAGTGCAAAGGAGAGGCTGATAAAGGCATGTTAGTGAAAAATCACAGGTACATCCCTGAGGGCACTTTTCCGTAGTCAGAAAATGTCCACTAAGTGAAGCTAGAAATGCGAAATGCGAAGAATAAAGCTGGAAGAAGATAGTTCAATAACAGGGAATTGATTTCAGTGCGACCCATTGTAGGCAGAAATTGCTGGGGAAGGTCACTCAGAGCTATGGAATTTGGTGCCTCTCTAGGTTTATATAAGACTTAAGTGTATTCCTGCCTGTCTTCTAACCCCAAGGAGGCAACTAGTATCTATGAACCGTCCCTACTATTATGAGTATAACCTGTTTTTGTTTTGCTTTTCTATTACACCTCCACAGGTTAACCCTAAACTGAAGCTGATTTCTTGGCCAGAATTGTAATTTCAATTCCCATACATTCTAGCAATATCAACTTTTGGATGAGAGCTGAGAGATGGGGAAGTGAGCTCCTATGGACTGTATAGTTGGGTCAACAGGGAGAAAGTTATAAGGCAGATAGGGATATTTTCCCTCTGGATACTCTCTTTGTTGTCCTTCACATTCATGAAAGACAAATCGGATCCTTCCTATTGTAGGATGAAAAAAGCAGGTCAAGTTCCAATCCGGGGGAAAAGCGCTAGAAATAAAATGGAGGATGATTTGGAAAGAAGGATTCTGTTTATTGATTAGCAGAACCAACAAGAGCATCTACTGGGAGTCCTGGGACAGTGGACAAATTAGCTTGATGAGTGCAAGGGTTTTTTGTACAGTGTACAGTATTTTGTAATTTTGAGGTTTGCTTTGTGTGTTTTTATTGTTTGATTGGTGGAGGGTTAATCCTATTATGTCCCAAAGGTCGTGTCTTTCTTAATCGCATCAGCTGGAACTGAAGGTGTTTTGTTTATGAATAGATTGGTGTGGATTTCTTAATAGGCACAAAATATCCATCTCTGAAGACTTCAGGCGTCTGCTGGAGGCTGTTGGGGCTGCTTTCTGCCTTTGCTAAGATTTTTCTCCATTTCTCCTTTGGGGAAATATAACATTCTGCCTCTTTTAATATCCCCCCAAATATCCCACAATATTGTGAAGTTTCCTATTTTATCAAATAAACAGTGCACTGTGAGGTTGGCAGCTATTAATGGAGGGATGGTTGGTAAGATTGACAGAATTTGCTGAGAAGGACAAACTGATTTATTTGATTAGGGAAAGGACAATATCTACCTTTATTGGTGACTGAAACATCTTTAGTGTTGTTGTTGTTGTTGTTGTTGTTGTTGTTGTTGTTTTGCTTAAAATGTCCACAAAAATAAACTTGCAATTTAAGGTTTTAATGATTGGACAGGGTAGATTATAGAAAGAAAAGAGTCACAATGTAACTTTACAGAGAAAAGTTAACATATAATTATAACTGCTGTGAACAATATTGAAATATTTTTCTTTATATTTCCATACCTTTATTTACATCATTCTGGATTTTTTCCCCATTTTCTTTTCTTGTTCCACTTCTAGCTTTTGGCTGTTATTTCTCTCTTTCTTTTTTTTATTCTCTCTACTCTAATTAATTTATATTAGCTTTTACTAGGAGAGGATCTACCCATGGCTGCGAAGATCTCTGCTTGTTTTCACCATCCAAGAGATCAACCAGTATTTCCAGCTCCTTTCAAACGCCCACCTCCAAATGTCTACAATCTCCATGAGGATAATTTGAACCCCAAAATGACTTGGGATGCTGTGCTGGTGTCAACCCTGAAGCTGGCCTGGCCAAAGTCATTTTGAAGCTTCAGCTCTGCCACATTGGAGCTGAGGGATAGGGAGGGGGAGATTAGAGATAGCTGGGATTGGGTAGTCAAAATAAAATACTTTCTCTTGGGGACCAAGGATGTTCTCACACCTGGTTGGAGGAAGGAGGAGTGATGTCGCCAGACTACTAGATAGCGTCTTGACTGGACCATATGACTGATTGTTTGGGGTTGAGAGGAAAACTTTTACTTTTAATTAGGTGAAAAGCCATAGAAATTTTGAGAGTCGGTTTTCACCAGATCTGTGCCAATATGATATTTCCAATAAAGCTATTCTTTGAGGAATCTACTTGCCTTGGAGCTTTGCTTGATATGGATCTATCACTTGGAACCCTGACAGCTGGACTTGTTTTCTGCTGGGGAGGCCCATGTTCCTAACTTTGGCTGTAAAAGGCAAAAGTAGCTTTTCCTTATCCTTGAAGAGGTTGAGACTGACATCTTCTCTGAGATGGCCACCATGTTCTCCACCTACAAAATCCCACAGACATGTCCACAATGTTCTGTAGCCTCTTTCACATACTGCGGGGATCAGTAGGAAGAGATGGAACAACTGAGCAGAAGGAGCAGATCAGCACTCACAGTGCCTGCATTTCTATCTGCACTTGGAGAAATCATTTCATTCTTCATAACATCCAACATCTTTATAATAATTTCATAATAATTTATAATAATGAGCCATGATAGCACAATGGTTAGAATGCGGCATTATGTTGATGATGCTGAGATCTTGAGTCCAAATTGAAAGTTCCCCAATTGCAAGTTAAACTATTGTGCAACTAAAATAATGGCATTATTACAGCCCCCTGCAATTATACAATTATTTCTGTCATATCAACAAGACTCCCATTGTACAAATGTCATCTTTAAAATATCTTGATAGGGTATTTCTAAGCTAAGGGCACAGGATAAATAGGATAACTGACCTACTCAAAAAAACTATGTGGCCATCTTGCAGTTTGCTGGACAAGGATGGAGGACACTATTGTCCAACTGCCCTTTAATTTTTCCAAGCAAAGTCATTTGCCCACACAGATATGGAGAACATCATGTATCATATTCAAGGGTTGTACTCTTGGAAAAATTTAAGGTGTCAAATTTCATATTTCTACATTTCTTCTGGTCATAAGCTGCTCTTTTGTATTCATGTCTGGCCTCAGAATGATACTATAGAACTTGGGGATAAAGATGCAGCCCAGTAGACCAGCACTGGAAGCCAAGATGGAGAACACCTGCACAGCCACCATGTATTTCCCCTTGGTGTTCAGGTAGGTGGGCAGGAAGGAGATCCAGACACTGCAGAAGACCAGCATGCTGAAGGTGATCAGTTTGGCTTCATTGAAGGCCCCAGGGAGGTTCCTGGCCAGGAAAGCCATTGTGAAGCAGATGACAGCCAGGAAGCCCAGATAGCTGAGGGTGAGGTAGAACATGACAACAGAGCCTTCATTGCATTGCAGGATGATTGCTCCAGACTGGGAGTGAAGGTCAGATTCAGGGAATGGGGGAGAAACTCCCAGCCAGATGGAACAGATGATAATTTGGACACTAGAACAAGAAAGGATGATGGAGTTGGCCAAGCTCTTCCCCAACCACCTCTTTACCCGATTGCCTGGTTTTGTGGCAAGGAAAGAGAGCACCACTGTGATTGTTTTGGCCAAAAGAGAAGAAATGGTAATTGAAAAGATGATGCTGAAAATCGTTTGTCGGAGAAGGCAAGTGGCTTTCCTTGGTTGACCAATGAAGAGAAAGGGAGACAAGAAGCAATGCAGGAGGGAGACCAAGAGGATGTACGAGAGGTCCCGGTTGTTGGCTTTGACAATGGGAGTTTCTCGGTATTGAATGAATATAATTAAGAAAAGGACTGCGGTTAGGAAAAAAAGTAAAGAAAAAGAGACCAGGACGATGCCCAGATGTTCTTCATAAGACAGGAAGGTTATAACTTTGAGAATACATTGGACTCGTTCCTGATTTGGATATTGATCATCTGGACACTTGGTGCACTTTTCTGTATCTGAGAAAACAAAAAACCAATATTTCATGAACATTCTGTCTTTTACATGTCAAGTAACATATTTTTGAGATACCAGCTGATTCCAGCAACATTTTGAAACATTTATTTCTTAATAACTGCTCAAAAGGAAGATAGGAAGAACATTGTTTTGTAAACCATATAGAGCTAACATCTGTGAAATTGGGGAAAATCCTAGGACCAATATGGTTTTATGCGTATTCTGCAGAATTTTCATGGTAACCTATGTTACTAGAGGTACCGTATTTTTCGGACTATAAGATGCACCAGAGTATAAGACACACCAAGATTTTGAAGAGGTAATTTTTTTAAAAAAATGTTTGCCCTCCCCAGTGCCCAGGAGCATTCTGCAGGCCTCCCAAACCCTCTGCATGCCCCATTTTTTTGTGAAAAAGGGGCATGCAGAGACTGTGAGAGGCCTGCAAAGTTGCTCCTGAAGGCCGGGGAAGGCAAAAATGTGATGTGTGGTGGGTTTGGGAAACGGGCCTGTTTTTTGCAAAGAAAAGGGGGGGCATGCAGACCATTTGGAAGGCCTGCAGAGTGTTCCTGGGGGCTTGGGAGGGCAAAAACAGCCCTGTTCTGTGAAAAATGGGCCCATTTTGTGCTCATTTGTGCCCTCCGCAGCCCCCAGGACCACTTTGCAGGCCTCCCAAACCTTCTGAATATCCATTTTTGCGAAAAACGGGAAACCGCAGGGCAGAGTTTCGGGAGGCCAAAAATGCTGTATTCAGTGTATAAGACACACTCAGAGTTTCACCCTCTCTTTTGAGGGAAAAGGTGCATCTTATACTCCAAAAATATGGTAAATAATAAATCAATTCATCTTAGAAGGCACATTTATTGGATCCTTCCAGATGGATCCAAAACCTTACGGGACTCAAAGGATGCCTGCCTCTTGAAATCTAGTTGACTGGAAGAGAAAGGTAGTCCTGGAAATAGTCTGGAATGACTAATGGGACCAATGGTAACATTGGTGTAATGAGGTGCACCCATAACTGTCCATGCTACATGCTCATTGTGGAGCAAGATAGCTCCCAGTGATCCACAAGGGGAGGCCCATGTAGTTGCAATAATCTTTCCAGGAATTGGTCATAATTCTCTAAGTTTCAAACAACTGAGATGTTCCTAGAAAGATAAATGTGGATGGATAGATGCAAACTAAAAAGCAGTATTTTCTCTGGCAGTAGCAAAACTTGTCCAATATGCCATACTCTCCAATCCCTTCACTATTTTCATTTTGATAAGAAATCATGCAGTTTGAAAATAAACCAAAAAATCAGTTGAGATTCATTCTGTCCTTTAACGTTCACTTTTATGAAAATTGCCCTTGATGAATCCACTTCCTCAAGGCCTTCTCTTTTCTTTGGTGACACCCACCTTCCTGAGTGGAGATGGTCCCCTCCGGGCAAGGAACACAGTCATAGCAACAAAATGGTTCTCCTTCTCGCTTCTGCTTGACAAATCCAGGATGGCATTTTTCCACACATTGGGACTGAGGCAAAGACTAAGCAGAAAAACAAGAAATGTGAAAGAAAATATGTTAGCATTACCCATCCTGACATGCTGACGTACTCTTGAAATAAAAGTGACTCCTGAGTTTCTAGTACTATAATGATATGAGGTAGAGGTGAAGTCATGAGGACATGTCCCTCAGAAAGTGTAAGTCAAGAATCTTTTGCTGCAGAATGTATGAGCTGTTTGAGGGAATTTCTAAGGCCCAGCTAGGTAAACAAGACAGGGTCTTTTCTGTTGAAGAACTACAATTAGGTAACAGCAATTGGCTTGGAAGAACAAACCCATATTTGTTATTTGTTAAATTTGGAGCTCATTTTCTTCCCAGAATGACTTAAAGTAGCTAACAATCAAGATAAATAAGTATTTAAGTATTTTTTTAAATGAAGTGTCTTCTTACAAGTCATAAACCAAATCTTAGCAATATTTTCTTTTAAATTGTCCCTCATTTATTCAGATATCAGGAAAGGCTTTTCTTTGAGTCAAAATCATATTTCAATGCTTTAAATTTCTGGCTCAGGATGTTTTCACTCAACAATCAAGTTTTTTTGATTCCATGTCAACAAAAATTATTGTTCCTCCTTCATAGGAGCAGAAGATTGGAATAGATTGGAATAGCCAGGTCTGCGTTTCTTAGAAACCTCTTGCCCTGCCCGTCTATGGGACACTGGCCCCAACCAGGACAAGGTGAATCCGAGTCCCAAAGCGTATTTTCAAGTGGAACAAAAGGACCTCTCTCCAATCTTCATTCAACTTCATCAATTTCAGTCTAAACCTGAATTCAGGCATTGGTCAACCAAGTTGCCATCTTGTTTGCTATTTGAAGATAAAGAAGAAGTGGATCACAATCCCTAGTGCTTGAGGGATTGGCCATCTCTTACCATTTTCGTGGGTGAAAACCTTTTTGGAAAATAGGGAAAAGACACCAATATTTCTCCTACCCTGTTGTGCAACGTTAGCCATGACAGATGATCTTGGTGGATAATAAGTCTCTGCTCTTCAACAGTCACCAGTTTTCTTTTCATGTTCCTCTTTTGGGGGAGAAACAGCCAGGCAGAGATACTCATATCAGCCTTTAAATCTCCATTTTGGTCCAAGTACAGTTTGAATTGAGAAAAATTGGAAAACTCATTTTTCTCCAGAAAAGGATGGAACTAGAATGGAAACAACCAGGTATTTCAAAACCCATACCTACAGGAATTTATTTCAAAATGCATGTGTCATTTTTAAATTAGCAGTGTTTGACATTAAACTATATATGTCATGTTCTTGTGGACATTCTTGCTTAAGCGATTAGATTGGCCAAACTTGTTGTAGTCCCGTTAAACCCAAATAGGTTGATATGGTTCCCCTCCTTCTCCTTCTTATTTCTTCTCAACAGGAACTAAGAATAATGGATCCTTGTCAGGACCCCTTACCTGCCACGGCTGCAGCCTTGGAGCCCCCAAACTCCCTTTGCTCTCCTTCCTTCTCCTTCTGGATATGGAGGAATATGCAGCATTCAAGGCATGGGCCAGAGTCTTAGTGGCACTGTAGCAATGGTGCATATTCCACATCTTTAACTGTCCCTGTTTGCTCTCCAGTGGTGATTTCTCAGTGCATCTTTTCCGGCCTTTGACAGAGAAAACATGCTTTGAAAAAGAGCAGAGAAATGACTGCCACAAGGGTAGTTCCACATCGAAAGTGAGTTTAAAGGCATCCTTTATTGGCTCCTTTTTTCTCTCAAAGTCAACAGTCCAGATACTATGCACATATCTGAGAGCTGTGTGGTAACTCAGTGGATACACTAAAGTGAGTGTTGTGATCCAGACTTTCCTTTCAATGGGTCCGGGCAAATGCCTAAGTATAATATGAAAAGGAAGAATTCTTTCCAAAGCAGCGCCATGTTCTATGTAATGAATATAGACATTGACTTGTCTCCACTTAGAGAGGGCATCACCGTGGGGTGCTGTAAGTTGAATTGTTGAGAATTGTTGTGATAAAACAATGCAAATGCCATTCTTGTCAAGCAAAGGAGCGAAAGTCCTCATGAAATTATCTCCATTGTCTGTGTCTGGAGCAAAGAGCCCAACCAGGGTCCATCTGAAATGGAGGAGCACTTGGACAATTCCTGGGTAGAGGACACCTTTTTTGGGCAAAAAACTATGATAAAAGGGCAATTGACTTTTATCATGCAGCAAATCTGAAAATAATTCAAAATTTAGCTGAAAAAAAACAATGAAGAAGGTGCATTATATTTGGGGTTGAGTCGATTCCAAAATATTAGTTTTAAAGAAATGCTTATTAGAAATACTTAGTCAGTCCAGTGCCTGATCCTATTCCAATAGTTTATTGTTGATTAGCCATTAACCCATATGAAAATAAAGAATAAAAAACATAATATTAATAAGACTGTATATACCAATAGTATAAAAGAAAATGTGAAAAAGAATATTCTTAAGATAGTATTCTTAAGTATTCTTAAGATAGTCAAGAATGCAAGTAAGGACTGTGACGTTGATGCTATTATACATCTTGGCACTAATGATCTATCCCAGAAAGATGTATTTTCTGTGCAGAATGATTTCCAGAACTTGGGGTATGAACTTAATAGTATAGGTCAGCGATGGCGAACCTTTTTTGGCTCGCGTGCCACAAGTGGGGGGAGCACGGGGGGGTCATGTGCAGGCATGCCGCACCCATAATGCAACGCGCCCCCCAGTGCGCATGAGCGCACAACGCCCCCCCCAATTTTTACATGCTTTTTTCGCCCTCCCCAGGCTCCAGAGGCTTTATAGGATCCTGGGGAGGGCGAAAAGAGCCTCCCCGCCCCCCGGAGGCCCTCCGGAGGCTTCAGGGAATGTCCGGAGGCTTCCCTGAAGCCTTCGGAACGCTTAAAACCACCCTCCGAGCAACCCGGAAGTCCGGGTTGCTCGGAGGGTGGTTTTAAGCGCTCCGAAGGCTTCAGGGAAGCCTCGGGACAGTCCCTGAACAGGCACGAGACGTGCGTCTTCATCGCCTGGGTCCGGATCGCCTCTGCCGCTCGGCGCCTCAGGCCCGGCGTCCTTGCGCCGCTCCGCCCAGTCTCGGCGTGCTCACCAGGGCCCGGCCTTCATATCGCCACCGCCACCACTGCCAGGACGGGCTTGGCCGCGCCGCCCTCACCACCTCCTGCTTCTCCTCTTGCCGCGCCACGCCAGGCAGGCCACGCAGCCACCTCGATCCTGGCCTCGGGCGGCCCCGCGCCGCATTGTGCTCAGCCCCGCGGGAGGCTCCGTCCTCGGAGCTCGGCTGCCTGCCGCCTTTCCCCTCCTTTGTCTCCCAGCCGGGGCGGCCCGCCGCCGAGTTGCAACTATTGCTGCCGCCGCTGCTGCCGCCGTTCATAGGACCCGCCTCTCGCCATCTTCCTCCGGTCAGCAGATTCCAACTCATTCGCTGCCTGCCGGGCCCCGGTGCTGTGTTTGAGCCGAAGGGGGAAAGGAGGAGAAGGAGGAGGAGGCTGGGCTGGGCTTGGTTGGTCTGCGGCACCCACCCCCTGCGCTGCTGCGCAATGGTACGATCCGGAACACTCTGAGTCATCGTCTTGACAACAAAGCCCCCTTCGCTTTTCCCCCTCCATGGCAGGAAGGCTATAGAGTCCCCCCTCCCTCCGCCGTCCGGACGGAACCTGAAGCCTTCGGAACGCTTAAAATGACCCTCCGAGCAACCCGGAAGTCACTTCCGATTTGCTCGGAGGGTGGTTTCAAGCGCTCCGAAGGCTTCAGGGAAGCCTCCGGACGGTCCCTGAAGCCTCCGGGGGGGGCAGGGGAGGCTCTTTTCGCCCTCCCCAGGCTCCTATAAAGCCTCTGGAGCCTGGGGAAGGCGAAAAATAGCTTTTAAAAAGGTGAACTCAGCCTCGTGTGCCCTGACAAATGGCTCCACGTGCCGCTTGTGGCACGCGTGCCATAGGTTCGCCATCACGGGTATAGATTGTAGGCTTATCTTTTCAGAGGTTTTACCTGTATATAAGGAACAAAAAGGGAAGGGCCAGCGTGTAGCAGAGTTTAATGTTTGGCTAAAGGAGTGGTGTAAAAGGGAAGGCTTTGGTTTTATTAGTCATGATGCCTGTAGCTGGTCCAACGAAAAACTGCACAAAAGAGATGGGTTGCACCCATCCAAGAAAGGGACTGAGTTACTTGGCATTAAATTCACAGATTTTCTTGATAAACATTTAAACTGAAGAGCAGGGACAGAGAATTAATAGATACAGAACATCTCTGTCCCCAGCAAACTAAAATTCATAGGGTTATAAATGCATGTAACATAGATTTGTGTGGGGGTAAGATTATCACTCCTGCTGTCAAGCAAAACCAAGCATGTAATAGTGATTGCCATACCATGTGCATGAATCACACAAATGGCAAGAAAATAGGGGCAGTCAGGCATAACACAGGTTATGTAGACAGTAAACAAAAGGTCAATCAAAATGGACTCAAATGTCTATACACCAATGCACAGAGTATGAGGAATAAACAGGGAGAATTAGAAATTCAAGTAAAAGAGGGCAGATATGATATTATTGCCATTACAGAAACTTGGTGGGATGAAACTGACAAATGGAACATACAACTAGAAGGATTTAAATTATTTAAAAGAAATAGACCAAATAAAAAAGGAGGTGGAGTTGCACTATATATAAGAAATAACTATGTCTCTACAGAAATAGAGCACAACAATGATGAGAACTATCTTAAATGCATTTGGGTCAATATTAAAGGTTGTGGGGGAAATGACATTGCCATAGGTCTATACTACAGGCCACCCAACCAAGCAGAGGAAGTAGATGAACTTTTTGCTAGTCAGCTAACTAAGGTATGTAGGAAGCACACCACAATAGTAATGGGAGATTTTAACTACCCTGACATCAACTGGGAAACAAACTCTGCACCAAGTGGAAGATCCAACAGGTTCCTAACAAACCTAGCAGACAACTTTGTTTTCCAAAAAGTAGAGAAGGGAACAAGGGGATCAGCCATATTGGACTTAATCCTCACTAACAGAGAGGAAATGATAAAAGGTGTTGAAGCCATAGGAACCCTGGGGGCAAGTGACCATGCAATATTGGAATTCAACATTATGCAAACACAAGTAGTAGAACAAAGTCAAACTAGAGTCTTGGACTTTAAGAAAGCTAATTTCAATAAACTTAGAGAGAGCTTGGGAAAAATTCCATGGATGAGAATCCTCAAGGGGAAAACAACTCAAGAAGCTTGGGAAATTTTGA
The DNA here is from genome assembly GCA_029891615.1 of Natrix natrix natrix. Classification (NCBI taxonomy): domain Eukaryota; kingdom Metazoa; phylum Chordata; class Lepidosauria; order Squamata; family Natricidae; genus Natrix; species Natrix natrix. The sequence continues at coordinate 44,645 of JAKRSK010008442.1, read as the reverse complement.
AAAATGAGATTACAAAAGCCCAGTCTAGCACAATACCAAATGAAGAAGAAAAATAACAGCTCCCAAAAGAAACCAGCATGGCTGCATAAAGAACTATCTGACAAACTGAAAGACAAAAAAGTTAAGTATAAAAAGTGGAAGGAGGGGGACATAACTAAGGCAGAATATCAGCAAATAACCCGAGCCTGTAAAGATGAAGTGAGGAAAGCTAAGGCTCACAACGAAGAAAGGCTTGCCACAAAAGTAAAAATTAACAAAAAAAAGCTTCTTCCAACATGTTAAAAACAAGAAAAAAGTTAAGGAAACAATTGGTCCATTGCTAGGAGAAAGTGGCAAGAAGGTGACAAGCAACAGGGAGAAAGCAGAACTATTTAACTCATGTTTTGCATCTGTCTTTACACAAAGGGATAAAACAGTCCAACCTATCAAAAGCAGCACCACAAAAATCAGATTAGGAACACAAATTGAAATAGGGAAGAAAATGGTAAGTGAGCACCTGTCTACCCTAGACGAGTTCAAATCACCAGGACCACATCGATTACACCCCAGGGTTCTGAAGGAACTGGCAGACGAGATCTCAGAACCACTGAATTATATCTTTCAGAGATCCTGGAACACCGGGGAACTACCAGAGGACTTGAAAAGAGCTGATGTGGTTCCCATCTTCAAAAAAGGAAAAAAAATTAGATCCAGGAAACTACAGACCTATCAGCCTAACCTCAATACCAGGAAAAATTGTGGAAAAAATAATCAAGCAACGAATTTGCGAACACCTAGAAGCAAACAAAGTAATAGCTAAAAGCCAACATGGATTTGTCAAAAACAGATCATGCCAGACTAATCTTATTGCATTCTTTGATATTGTGACAAAATTAGTGGACCAGAGGAATGCCGTCGATATAGTTTACTTGGACTTCAGTAAGGCTTTTGATAAGGTAGACCATAACCTACTACTAGATAAAGTAGAAGAATGTGGGTTAGACAGCATCACCACCAGATGGTTTCGTAACTGGCTGACCAACCGCACTCAACGTGTAGTTCTCAATGGAACTGCATCTACATGGAGGGAAGTATGCAGTGGAGTACCCCAAGGCTCTGTTTTAGGCCCAGTACTCTTCAACATCTTCATCAATGATTTGGATGGGGAACTCATCAAATTTTAGATGACACCAAGCTGGCAGGAATAGCCAACACTCCAGAAGATAGGCTTAAGATACAGAAGGATCTTGACAAGCTTGAACATTGGGCTCTATCTAATAAAATGAAATTCAATGGTGAAAAGAGTAAGGCTCTACATTTAGGCAACAAAAATGGAATGCACAGGTACAGTTTAGGTGATACCTTGCTCAGTAGTAGTAACTGTGAGAGGGAGCTTGGAGTTCTAGTGGACAACCATTTAAATATGAGCCAGCAGTGTGCAGCAGCTGCCAAAAAAACCAACACAGTTCTAGGCTGCATCAACAGAGGGATAGAATCAAGATCACATGAAGTGTTAATACCACTTTATAATGCCTTGGTAAGGCCACACTTGGAATACTGCATTCAGTTCTGGTCGCCACAATGTAAAAAAGATGTGGAGACTCTAGAAAGAGTGCAGAGAAGAGCAACAAAGATGATTAAGGGACTGGAGACTAAAACATATGAAGAACGGTTGCAGGAACTGGGTATGTTTAGCTTAAGAGAAAGAAGGACTAGGGGAGACATGATAGCATTGTTCCAATATCTCAGAGGTTGCCACAAAGAAGAGGGAGTCAAATTATTCTCCAAAGCACCTGAGGGTAGAACAAGAAGCAATGAGTGGAAACTAATCAAGGAGAGAAGCAACTTAGAACTGAGGAGAAATTTCCTGACAGTGAGAACAATTAATCAGTGGAACAGCTTGCCTCCAGAAGTTGTGAATGCCCCAACACTGGAAGTCTTTAAGAAGATGTTGGATAGCTATTTGTCTGAAACAGTATAGGGTTTCCTGCCTAGGCAGGGGGTTGGACTAGAAGACCTCCAAAGTCCCTTCTAACTCTACTATTGTATTGTATTGTAATAAGAATAAGAATAAAGAATACAAATCATATTTTTCTATCACCCCTACATTTCCGATCTATATATCCATATGTCCACTGAAATCCTTTGTTCAAATAAAATTTAAAGAGTTTAAATTTTGACCAAATAGGAACTATTTATTTTATTGTAAGGCTCTAAAGTATCTAATCCAAGATACTGATCTCTTTCTTACATAATTTATAGTCAAACAATAAATGAGTTTGGTCTCTCTCCGGGACTCAGCAAACACAAGTCTCTTCATTTCAAGGCTCTTGATTAAACTATTGTATTGTAAAACTTCCATATTTAACATTTGTATCCAGAGTTCACATCCTGCTTGAATAATGACCATCTTATATATATATAGATTTTCGTAGATTTTCACGGGTGTAGGTATGCTGGTTTTGTTGTATTCGGGTCTTTTCCCGTGTAAGGTTGAGATTGTCTTTGCAACGTTTCGGCAGGATCTCACCTGCCATCCTCAAGCGTGGGCTCAAAATGTGGGCTTAAAATGGGAACGGAGCTGCCGTCTTTCGGTAAGTCTTGGTGGGAGGGGATGGGGTGCTGGCTTTGTTTCAGTAAGTGGAATGATTGGTTGTGTGATTGTATCATGATTGGTAGATTGGTGCTGATTGGTGCAGGTTGTGTGTGCATTGTTGTTTTGTATTTTAACGGCTTGGGTGGGGGTGGTGTTCGTTTGTTGGCTAGGGCTGGTTTCCAGATGTTTGGTAGGCGGGAGGTATCATCACGTTTGTTCATGCTGTGGGGGTGTTTCTCTATTTCGATTGCTTCCATGATTATTCTCTTGTGGAGGTGTTCTGTTTTGGAGATTAACCTGGCTCCTTCAAAGTTGATTTCGTGTCCTGTAGCTTTAAGGTGCTGGAAAAGGGAAGAAGTTTTTTCTTTTTTTCTTACTGCATTTTTGTGTTCTGTGATGCGTGCATTTATTCTCCTGTTTGTTTGTCCTATGTATATTGCTGGGCAGATTTTGCATGGTATTGCATGGTATTTCTCCAGAACCAAACGCCTAGCCGACAAAGACCACCTGAAAACTGAATTACACAAACTCACAAATGTATTAATCTCCAATGGATTCCAAAGAAAAACAATCACCAACCTAATCCAAAAGGAGACTCCCCCAAAAAACCAAGATACAGAACAGGAAAATGGCATCGCCCTCCTCCCTTACATCAAAGTCACCACAGATAAAATCAGCAAAATTCTCCACAAGCACAATATCAGGACAGCCTTCACCACTGACCAAAAAATAGCCAACATCTTAAGAAACCCCAAAGACAAAATCCAGCTAGAAAACCAAGGAGTCTACGAAATACCATGCAGAATCTACGTGTTAAAGAGGAAGGAAAGGTAGTCCCTAGAAGTAGCTTGCCCCACCCACCCACTTCAAACAGCCGAGTCCTCTGCTCCAGCAAAATAAATGGATGGGTGGGGCAAGCATGGTGCGAACAGGCGGGGCTAGAGAACAAGCAAGCGGTGACCGGGCGGGTGGGGGAGCAAGTGGGGGGGGCAGGCTTGGGGAGGGACCATACTGGTATGGGGCCTCCGGGGCCCCCGGTATGCAAACAGATGCCCAATTTCTGCTAACGGTACGCGTGTACCAGGGCATACCGGTTGGAACCCACCTCTGGACCACACCCTTCTTCTGCTTCTTTGTTTCAAAATGGTCTTGCGCTTCTTCTCTCCAGTAGGTGGCTTTTGTCTTTCCTCTGTACAATCAATCACTAATTTGTTGAGTCTTGCCAAAAGTCAAACCAAAAGTTCAAAATCCAAACTCCAATTGTCCTAATCTTCCCTTTAATAATTTTAGATTTTTACAGTTCCAATTTTATTTGCCACAGTCTCCTTGGGCTTGATATTTTATGACTGATAGCTTACCCCTCCTTTCTTCCATCATCTATGTTCTGAATGACCTTTAGCCGCTAACTGCACTCCGGAAAATTTTTAAGTACCAAAATCAGCTACTACATTGGCCAATCTTCCTCCAGATCTAACACTCTGTTCGCTCCTCCACTCCTGCACAAATCTTGTTCCCGATGTCCCAGCTCCAGAGCAGTCATACAAAGATGGCCACCACTTCCACCACTGATCTTCAGAGACCTTTGAGTCGGACCTGCTGGGGAGCTTGCCTTACTCCCCACAGTCGCCCGAAATACCTCTCCCTCTGCCAGCTGGGTTTTCGTGGAGCTCAGCGGAGCTCACTATTTCCCGAGCTGTTCTTGCCTGGCACTTCCGGAAGCTCTCAATGTGCCATCCTTATTGAGTATGTTTGTATCTTCCTCTGCTCCAATATCTGATTTCTTTGGGCAGAAGACCTTTTAGCTTCTTTTCCAGCTGCACAAGAAACTGGAAGACCACACCTCCTAATATAATTTGTCAGCTGTACAATTCAAGGTGTCTTTCATTGAAATTGTCTCTTCTTTAATTTTCTCTTCTAAAACACAGATTTTGGGGAGTCTGTCAGTTTCCATAGATTTAATGGAATGCCAATAATTGGGCACTGTGTCTAAGACAGAATCTTGGGTACCTCACTGCATGTTTCCCTCCATGTAGATGTAGTTTCATTGAGGACTAGATGCTAAGTGCTCTTGGTTAGCCAAAACACTATCTAAAGCTTACTTGTCCTTCAGCAAGGAATTCTTTGTTCATCTACCCACTCTCCACTCTATACAAGAGGATCTGAGCATATATTTTAGCCACAATGACTATTAGACCAATAGAGGACAGCACCATTAGGGTCATTTTTTGAATAGTTCAGCTGGCAGAAAGTCCTTCACAGGAGCTTCGATGCTCTTCAAGTCATTTATGATTAATTTCATGTTGAACACTTTTAGGGTAAAAAAAATATTTAACATGTTGGCTAATCTGCTTGTAATTTTTTTTAAATAAAGTGGTTGATTAATGATAGGGATCTCTATGAATTTGTAAGGCATATGTGTTTTGATCAGCTACAATTAAGATAATCCATTTGGATTATATTATTTTTGCTAAGATTATGTACAAAAGATGATGTCCCATCATCTTCCTTTTCTTTTGAACCCAGAGCCTCTCCTTGCATTTCCAAATGTGCAGCAGAAAAAACATAATCAATGATGATAATGTCATGAGAGGATATCACTGCTTTGATCCTTACCTCCTAATCACTGTGGATCCCAATCCTAACCCTGATGCATATAATGCCCATGATGAAAGGCAGTTCTTCAGTTCCAAAGAGATCTATCACATACCGACCCACCACTCCATTCAGTTTACCTATAGGAAAGTAGTACCTATAGGAAGGTAGACATACAAACCTGAGGGAATTTATAGGTATCTCCTAATGTTGACATCTGGATGGAGATGTCATAAGTAGCTGAATCCACAAGAGCCAAAATGTTGTCCTTCCTTCCACAGCTGTAGTTGGGAACATTGGCTTCTCCAGTAGACAGAATGTCCATCAAGGCATCTGAAGTCAAAAGTGTGTTTACATAGTTGTCATGGATGTTGTAGCCAAGGGTGAGATTATGCAGAAGCCGGGGAGTCTTGTTGACCTCTTGAATATTAAAAATGTTGCGTAGTAGTCTATACTTATCAAAAGGTAAACTAAAACAAAAATGTTCATGTTATCATCATCATCATTAAGAGAAAAAGCAAATTATTTTTTTCCCATTTTATTGTTCTTTGTCTCCACAAGCCTTCTCAGTCTTAAGCCAATGCCGATCCAAAAGTTACCCATCAGCATTTCTTTCAATGAATGTTGGGGAGACGAGATGGAGATAGCTTTCCAAGAAAGTTTAGGACCACAAATCAAATTATTTGTAGCAGAACTCATTTTCAACTGACAAGTAACCAGGATTCAAAATTATTCAATCATTAAAATAGAAACTATCATAATGGAAAGAGGTTTTTTCAAATGTGACCCTGAAGAGCAATTCTAAAATATGATCATTCTCTGTTCCAAGAAGGATCAAGCATTGAATATGAATAAGAGGTTGTAAAAAATATGGACATGAGCTAGTCAGAGGCAAGTACAATCTATTCAATAACTACTTTAAACCAAAGTTGGGACTGGAGTATAGCTAAGGGATAGAGCAGGAAAGTTATGGTATCTGGACTTTTTTCAGGGTGTTTATTTATCTCTCCCATCTTGCATTCAAGATTTTTTCTACAAAATGACAGCAATCAAAACAATTCAAGAAATAAGATAAGTCCTACAATACAAGCATCAGTGAAATAAGAGAAAAGAAGAGAACCGCAAGTGGAGGGAATGAAACTCCATCACAGTGAAAGTCTTACAACTCAAACTGACAATGAGGTTCCATGTTGAAAGGCAACATTGTTGTACGCAATATTTTTGTTCCAGTGTTGATGATACTAATGATATGGTCTCCTGGACTGTAATAGCTCCATGGCTTTTTTTCATCCTGCTGCTTGAAATTCAGTGGGCACTTCATTCTAAGCTTTCCAGAGATAGGCTGGGACACCAGCAGCAACAGAACCACAAGTAGAAGGTCCATACTTCATGGGTCTGAATCAATCCCCTCCTGTTTCTAAGAAAGAACAGTAAGAGTTAGATGAATTGAAAGTAGCTTCATAATGTAGAAATTCTAGACTTTGTGGATTCAGACAGAGATAAACCAAGCTTCACCTGGAAAGGAGAGAAAATACATTCAAAGACACAGTCCATACCTGTACCTTAACCAGTGATGCATTGTGTGTGAGGCTGAGGCATTTATCCTTTCCTAATGCAAGATCCCTTCCATGTTGTTTCAATCTGATGTTTACCTCAAAGACAGTCCCTGGAGAAGTAGCAGAAGAGGTCCCAGAGACCAGAATTTTGAAAATTACAGTGAGAAGTAACTTCTCCTCTGTGGACCCTAGATTTTTTCTGGACTCCATTTTCAAAGGAGTAGCTGGAGAAGAAGACCTTAGAGAAAAATCACACCCTTGGGGGCATATCTATATTGTTGTGTAGTGATTGTGGTCCTTTCCTGTCAGGTCTTATCCAGAAAGTGATGCTGGATGAAGATAGTTCAACATCCATGGAATTGACTTCTGCTGTCCTTCAATGTGATAACTTTTCTTGTGGAAGATCATGAAGAGTGATGTAATTTGTTGTCATTCTGTGTTGGGGGCACTCAACTCAAGTGCTGCCTGTCTTCCAAAAGCATGGAAGTAATCAATATATCCTCAAACCCTTTCTAATAGTAAAAGATGGGCCTGTTTGTGATTTTCTTTTCTATTAGGTCTCCATATATGAATCATAATTGGAGTTTATTTTAAAATTACTTGTGAACTAAGTGAAATTTTATTCCCTAACTTTTCTAGAAATATTAATTTTTGGATGAGACTTGACTAAGAAATTTTATATTCTGAAGTCGATTATTTTATTAAATAAACCAAGTCCTGACTACAGTTGTTATGGTGACAATTCCCACAGCATAATCCACATAATTATGATTCCCCAACCAAACAGAGGAAGTAGGAGATTATGAGACATGATTTCTTGCCACACCCTCCGAGAAACTGATTTAGGGGGACCTTGTGGACCTTCTTCTTTTTTTTATTAGATGTAGTTGGTGGACTCATCTGTGAGATTTTTTGAGAATTCCCCCCTTCCCCCAAAGACTGCCAAATGCTTGGGAGGTGTGCTTGGGAGTCCCTAGGTCAGCGATGGCGAACCTTTTGTGGCTCGCATGCCACAAGTGGGGGGAGCGCAGGGGGGTCGTGTGCATGCGTGCCGCACCCATAATGCAATGCGCAATACCCCCCAGTGCACATGCGCGCACAAAAGACGCTTCTCCCCCATTTTTACATGCTTTTTTCACCCTCCCCAGGCTCCAGAGGCTTTATAGGAGCCTGGGGAGGGCGAAAAGAGCCTCCCCCGCCCCCCTGGAGGCCCTCCCGAGGTTTCAGGGATCGTCCAGAGGCTTCCCTGAAGCCTTCTGAACGCTTAAAACGACCCTCCGAGCAAACCGGAAGTCATTCCGGTTTGCTCGGAGGGTCATTTTAAGCGTACCGAAGGCTTCAGGGAAGTCTCCAGATGGTCCCTGAAGCCTCCGGGGGAGCGGGGGAGGCTCTTTTCGCCCTCCCCAGGCTCCTATAAAGCCTCTGGAGCCTGGGGAGGGTGAAAAAATGGCTTTTAAAAATGGTGAACTCAGCTGGCCAGCGCACGTATGCGCGCTGGCCAGCTGGCAGGGCAGCACCTCGCGTGCCCTGACAAATGGCTCCGCGTGCCACCTGTGGCACGCGTGCCATATGTTCGCCATCACTGCCCTAGGTTCCCGATGCCTCTGGGTCCATTTTTGTCTTGGAATAAAATTCATTATCTGGAAGGGATGAACATTGATTTGTTCACCTTGGCTAATAAGAATTAACTGGGAGTTTGAGGGGGAGAGGAAACTGACAGGATAGGTAGAATCATCCTGACTCTGACAGGTAGAATGTGGGTCGCACTTTATGACATCTGATCTGCTACTCAAAGGTCGCCCCACTGTATGGCCCTTGGCTTCTACTCTCAGTGTCTGGCTATCAGATGTTTAGTGGCTCTGTGTTCCAGCTGTTGCATTTGAATGCCAGGTTGATGCCTAACAAGATTGCTTTCATTGGATCTGTTGATCCAGGTAAGACCTCAGTCCTGGATGGGCAGGTGGATGGATCACATCTCCATCCTTTGCTAGTGCTGTGGTGAACTTTTGATTTACAGAGAAGCTACAGAAGATGAAACAGCTGAAAGGTGTCTGGACAACATTGGAGGAAAAGGTGAAAGGAATATGACCATACATGTGTAAGGGCCCATATTGTGGATTGCCTCATAGTGATAAGGGTAATGAAACAGCAATATTGTTCCACACTCATTATGTCTGATAGTCATGCAGCAGCCATATTTAGAGGGTCCTGGTCCTTATTGGTTAGGGAGAGCAGCTTGTAACAACTGTTGGGCATGTTGGAAGATTATTCAGGCTCTGTGGATCTCTGTGAGATCATCCATGGTTTTGGGGTGGGATACCATCTGTACGCTGACGACACACAGCTGTACATCTCCACCCCGAACCACCCCAACGAGGCCGTTGACATGATGTCCTGGTGTTTGGAAGCCGTACGGGTTTGGATGGGAGACAACAGACTTAAACTCAACCCCTCCAAGACAGAGTGGCTTTGGCTACCGGCCCCCCGGTTCAACCAGCTGGTTCCATCGCTGGCCATCGGGGGCGAGCAACTGGCCCCTGTGGAGCGGGCGCGCAATTTGGGCGTCCTCCTAGATGCCCGGCTGTCTATGGATGACCATGTGACAGCCGTGGCAAGGGGGGCGTTCCACCAGGTTCGCCTGGTGCACCAATTGCACCCCCTATTGGACCGGGATGCCCTTCGCACAGTCACTCATGCACTGGTGATGTCCCGTCTGGATTACTGTAATGCTCTCTACATGGGGCTTCCCTTGAGATGCACCCGGAGACTGCAGTTGGTCCAGAACGCGGCCACGCGGGCAGTTATGGGGAGTACGAGGTACTCCCATGTGACACCTCTCCTGCGCGAGCTGCACTGGCTTCCTGTAGCCTTCCGGGTGCGTTTCAAGGTGTTGATCACCATCTTTAAAGCGCTCCATGGCACGGGAACTAGTTACTTGCAGGATCGTATCCTGCCCCATACATCCCTGCGACCAATTCGCTCTCACAGAGAGGGACTCCTCCAGGTGCCGTCCACTAAGCAATGCCAGAGGGCGGCGCCGAGGGGAAGGGCCTTCTCTGTGATGGGCCCAGCCCTCTGGAATGACCTCCCCCCCGACATTAGGACAACTACCGATCTCCGCTCCTTCCGCATGAAACTCAAGACCCACCTGTTCCAACTAGCCGGCCTGGCCTGAATTATAATCTACATTCCCTAATCCCCCCTGGACAATTTTAAATTTAAATTTACTGATTTCTTGGGTATTTTAATTGTTTTAAATTTTATTGTGTTGTTTTTAACTTATGATTATTTATTTATGAATTGTACAATGTTTTTGATTACCTCCTCCTTGTCATTTATTTGTATATTGAGTTGTACGCCGCCCTGAGTCCCTTTGTGGAGAGGGTGCAGCCTATAAATTAAATAAATAAATAAATAAATAAATAAATAAATAAATAAATAAATAAATAAATATTGATCACACTTGCTCTAAACCAGGCAGGAAAGGTCAAGATACCTGAAGAAACATCTAGTGGTGTGACCTGGAAGGAGTTTGAGTTGGTGTCTCCTAAGGAAGTGGACATGGTTCCCTGTGAGGTACAGAAGCCCACCACAGTGCTGCTTTTTGAAGGGTTTTGAACTCTTCACTCCTCATCTAAGACATTGAGGAGATGAGTGATGACCTTCCCTGGATTGTGTGGATCACTTTGTTGTCACTTTGAATGGACACTAATCAGCATACATTAAAATGAAATTTCATTGCATACAGCTCTCAAAAGGTCACCACCTCCAATAGACACTACATAAACATGACAAAATAAATACATGCAATATTATGCATACATCAACATATATTATATGACACAGAGAAACAAAACAGTCTAGTTCGGATGTATATATGTATCCATCCAAAGTACCTGAGGGTAGGAAAAGAAACAGTGGGTGGAAACTAATCAAGGAGAGAAGCAACTTAGAACTGAGGAGAAATTTCCTGACAGTTAGAACAATTTATGGAACAACTTGTCTCCAGAAGTTGTGAATGCTCCAACACTGGAAGTTTTTAAGATGTTGGATAACCATTTGTCTGAAGTGGTGTAGGGTTTCCTGCCTAAGCAGGGGGTTGGACTAGAAGACCTCCAAGGTCCCTTCCAACTCTGTTATTCTATATTCTATCTGCCCAGTAACCAAGGTTCAAAATAATTGAATTATTAAACTGGAACCACCATAGAAGGAAGAGGATGTTTCAAAAGTGACCCAGAAACCAATTCTAAAAATATGTCAGTCTGTATTTCTATAAGGATCGGTGTCAGGCCTGTAATTCTGTTCCTTTTAGGATCTTTGGCCTGCCACATAATTAAAACATATATATTATGCTGTTTCATTGGTATAGTAGTTGGGAGGAGGGAATAGAAAGGAGTAGGATTGTGGAATGTATTGTTATGGATTTCTTAGAAGCTCAAGGTCGTCTTTTGTCTCCGCACCTCGACACCTGGCCGGAAGAAGAAGGGTGTACATGCCAGAGTGGAAGATGAAGATTGGACCATGTGATGAATTATGGGGTGTGGGGATAGATGATGAACTTTTAACTTGGGAAATTCACCGGATGTACCTTAGAGTTGAAATTTCAACAGCATAATGCCAACATGCCTGTCTTATTAAATTGGAGTTTTAAGGACTACTTTGCCTTGGACAATGATTTAATTCTGCATGATATTTGGAACGCTGACAATCGGGAAGTAAATATCAACGAGTAGCTGTATTTGAAATGACCTCCAAAGTCCCTTCCAACTCTATTATTCTATGATGAATTCTAAGAGTTGTGCTGTCAACATGGAGTGTAACCAAACCCCACAGCTCTGGTTGACCATCCCCAGCAGTCTCTGGAGACAAAATGCCAGGATGAAGGATAGCAGAAGTCAATTTCTAGATGTTGAACTCTTTTCCTCCAGCATCACTTTCTGGATATGTTCTGACAGGAAGGACAAAAACACTTCCTGGGACGTATTTGTGATTTTTCACTTGCATGAACTTCAGGATCCCCAGATGAGATGTTGCTTCTCATCATAATTATCACTATTCTGGTGATAATGGAGATCTATTCTGTGAGTGCCTTTGATGCTATGATCGCCCAGTGCCTTAATCACTACACCAAACTGGTCTGGTTCATATCCATAGAATCCCCTTAGCCAATTCACCAATGGCTGCACTCACATATGTAACTTTTAACTATGGTTTGTTTTTCTGAAGTCAAATCTGTTGGCTGATGGGTCAGTGAATGACTGGAACCCTGAAGTACATTGGTTTAGTGGAGAGAAGCTGAACAATAGTTTGTAACTGAAATAACCAGGGACATTTTTCTTCCTCCAAGGATGCCATTCACACAACAGACTTCATTAGATGAGGGAAAATTCTCATCGCCAAACTGAGACAAGAAGCAGGTTTATGTCACACTTCCGGTTCCGGCGGCTACCAGCGACGGGCAAGTGTTTGCTCGCTCCGGCTCCTCGGTGGGCTTCCCCACTTCTTGGGGGGCACAGGACGCCCGCAGAGGCGTCCTGCGGAGGGCGGCACCGCAGGGGATCCCTGGATCGGCGGCGGCCGGCGGGAGGTCCCCCGCTTCGCCCAAGGCACCGGAGAGCAGATCGGAGGACGCGTGGGCGTTCTCGCTGAAGGCTGTGTGGAGAATGAACAAGCAGAAGGAAGCAGCTGCGGTGTGGTGAGGCGCAAACCCCCCCTCCACTCCTTTTACTGACTTGAAGAATTTCCCAGCAGTTTAAAACCTTTTCTTTCGGCTAACTTGAGAGGCGCGGCTGGAGGGAGGGGGATACCCCCCCTCGGACAGGCGGCTTGGAACAATTTTGCTCTCAGCCCCAGGGGAAGGAGGAGGGGGGAGAGCCAACCAATGATGCCACACCCTTGCTTAAAGTGACTTTCTTTGAACTTAACCCCATAATATACTGATGATCTGAAAACTTTGGGAACTTTGAAAACTTTGTTATGCCTCTAAACCTGAAGCTGGCAGGGCAAGATGGCACACTTCCGTTGTCTTCATGAACTGTGAAACCTGACTCCACCTTTAAAAACTCAGGCTTCCGGTCTTTGTCTCCGTGCTACTCAGATAAATCTCTTGTGGATTGCTACTCTTTGAACTCTCTGGAGTGAAAAAAATTGCTCTACTGCCAGGGTGATTAGAGAAAGTCTCTTCTGCCTGGACCTTCTGCCTCCTGGACCCATCTGGCTGCCCTGCTGCTCTAACTGTCCATTCTCTACACTGACTGAACTCTTTATTCTATAAACAATGCCTCCTAAAAGACCACCTCCTGGAAAGCCTGGCTTTGCTACCTCTGCCCCGACATCAGCAACTTCCAGCCCTGCTACACAATGAAAGATAACAGACCTGATGCAACCTAAAAGTACAGAGATGGATTTGCAACAAATGCTTCAGCAACTTTTACAGGGACAAGAGGAAATCAAGAAACAACTAAAGGAGATGAAAGAAGAAATTAAAGAGAATCAGGCCCAAATTTATAAGAACTCACAGAGACTGGACCTTCTGGAGGGTGGGGCGGCTGAGATGAGGGAGGGGGTGGAGGTGGTGCAGAAGGGAAACAAAGAACTTGATACCCAACAGATGAAAACAGAATTTGAGAGAATGTCCTTTTATCTTAGATTTCAAAACATGATGGAAGCAGATGATGAAAACATAAGGGACATCATGACAAATATTTTGGCTGAATATATTCATAAAGAAAAACAACAGATGGAATGGGAGATAGATCTGGTTTATAGAGTGAACTCAGCCTATGCTAGAACACACAACATACCCAGGGAGGTACATATTAAATTCCTTAGAAAAAGCACAAGAGACGAATTTCTGGGTGCACAAAGGGGGCAAGCCTTGACATACCATGATAGGGAAATAACCATTCTGAAGCAGATCCCCAAGAAAGTGAGGGAAAAAAGAAAAAATTATTCGCAATGAGCGAATAAATTATACCAGAAGGGGGTGTGGTTCAGATGGTTGATGCCTGAAGGTATGTTAATATTCTGGGAAGAGACAAGAAATAGAATCAACACACCCATAGAGGCACAGGCCTTTATGGAAAAAAACAAAACACACCTAGAAAAAACAGAAGATCCTACAACAGATATGCAGGACACGGGAGGGGCCGGAGCTCTGTCAGCGGGGGGAGATGGGGCAATACCAAGAAAGCTCAGATCACAAAAATGAATAAGAAAATCTTTTTGACATAAACTGATCGAAAGTACCAATGGAATTAACATGTGGACTATATACTACTATGTATTAAACTGATTGAAAGTACCAATGGAATTAATATGCTGATTATATATGTTTATGTATTAATGACTTTTACCCAGATATATACTATGAGTTTGGAGGGAGGGGGCACCTACCACACTTTGCAACTGCCAAAATTTGTATACTTTTTCCACTACCTTTTCCCTTGTAAATTTTAAAAAAACCAATAAAACTTTGTTTAAAAAAAAAGAAGAAGCAGGTTTATGTCCAGCCTCCTGAAAGACCATAACAAACCACAAATGACAACAGCCACCCTTCCTCCTCTCCCCTGGGGAAAAAAAACCACTACACATTTGCAAGGGCACATACAGTATCTCACCAAAAAGGGGAAATCCTCCCATTTCAGGAGGCCCAAACCCTGAGAGTAGAAGTTGAAGGCCATACAGTGGGAAAACTTTCTCACTTTCTCTGTTCCTCCCTTCAGGATGGACCTGCTATCCCCTCAGCTCTCTCCTCTCACTCAAACCCCCCATTCTCCATTCAAAGCCAAGTTGTACATAGCAAGTGACAGTTCGTTTCCATCTGTTCTCCAGGTAAGAAACGTAAACTCAGCAATAACTCACCCAGATAAACCAGAAACTGAGGGCTCCCAACTGCCCCTCAAAGCACTTGTGTGTGTGGAGAGAGGTGTCACACAAAACCTGAGAGATGGGGATCTCAAATGGGGCCCATCCCACTTAGTACATCCATAGAAGGAGAGAAACGCCCCCGATGTATCCCTAAACCAGTTTCTTGGTAAGTCTGGCAAGAAATCCGGTCACACCATAAACCATGCTTTGAGCACCACCACCATCTCAGCTGCAGACTTCACCCTCATTCTTTATTTAATAAACTATGAAACTTCAAAAGATAAAGGATTTCAGTATTTTCCATAAATATTGATGGACAACAGAGGGTCAAGGAAGATAAAATGTTCTATCCCTTCTGTAAATTTATCCCTATTTACTCAAGAATACAATCTACAGACTGCCCCTTTTCTGCTTCTTAGTCAGATCTCATATAAAAATATATTTATTTTTAAGATAGATAGGAATAAAATGTCACTTCAGGAACCAGGAATTTTAACATCAGCTCCAAATTAGAATTAATATCTGGAGGTATCATAGAAAAGAAAATCACAAAGAAGATTTGCTCTTAACATTAAGCAGGGTTCAAGGGTGCAGAAGGTGTCAGAAAGCAGCAGAGTTAAGTGTTAAGAACCTAGACTACTATCAGACTGCATAGCTCTGGGTGACCTTCTCTAGCATTCTCTGGAGACCATAGGCCACAATGGAGGACAGCAGAAGTCAATTCCATGGGTATTGAAGCATCTTCCTCCAGCATCACTTTCTGGACATGCCCTGACAGGAAGGATGACAACCATTGTAGAGGAGTGTCTCCAGGGATGTATCTGCAACATTTTACAAAAACCCGTATCTCCAGCTGCCTCTCTGTACATGGAGACCTGGAAGCGATCCTGAGTACAAATTATCACTCACAATAATTATCACAATCCCAGACTTTGAGGCGTCTACTGCTATTTTTCCAGTGACTGCTGTTGATATAATATCAGTGTGAAACAACATGGAATGGATCTTGCATGAGACAAAGATATAAGCCTCTACTCATGCTGAATGGTTTGCACAAGATTTAGGATGCAGGCAGGGGCTGTGCTGCTGAATGTAACTTTCTCTCTTTTCCAGATGAAGCTCGGTTTGTTTCTGTTTGAAAAAGGAAAGCCACTGAATGTTCCATTTTCTGAGACTGCTTTGAAATCATCTTCTTCTTTGGTGATTGATTCAGCTCCATGAATTATGGACCTCCTGCTTTTGCTTTCCATGCTACTGGTGTCCCAGACAGTCTCTGGGAAGCTTAGAATGAAGTGCCCACTCAATATGGTGCACCTGGATAGAGAAAGACCATGGAGCTACTACAGGCCAGGAGACCATCTCATCGGTATGGTCACCAGTGCAGTAACACTAAAACAGGAAATGTTGTTTTTCAACCTGCTGCCTTATAATCAGTCTTACTTGTAAGTTATTCAGTGTAATCAAATTGTATTCCTTCCATCTGCAGTTCTAACACTCTCATTCTTTTCTCCTTATTCTGCTTACTCCTATATTTCAGGAACTGATTGATTTTGTTGAATGATCAGATTTCCATCACTTTCCTCTTTTATCTTATTTAGGGGAAGAGACACAAATACAAAGATGGAGCAGAAAAAAATACCTGAAAGAAATTCAAATTACTTTCCTCTCCACGTCCAAACTAGAATTCATTATTTGAATACTGACTTTTGTTTAAAGTAATGATTGTTGTATTCGACCCTGACCAGCTTATTTTCATATTTTTATAATTGCTCATTGATGTTCAATGCCTGATCCTTACAGGAATAGAGGATGAATTGTTTTTAGAACAGCTTTTCTGGGTCACTTATGAAATATCCTCTTCCTTTCATGATGGTTTTACTTTAAAAAATAAATTATTTTGAAGACTGGGTACTGTGCTGATGAAAATCTCTGCTGTTATAAATAATAGAGTTTATGATTCTTATCTGCTTCCCCTTTTCTCAACATTTACAAATATTAAATGTTGATGGGTGACTATAATTTACCTCTTTTTTTGGAACAGCATTGGCTTCAGACTTATTAGTCATGTGTTGATTAAGAGGATGGAATTGGAGGAAAAGGTATTTTATTGATAATGCTTGTATTAACCAAATCATTTTTTTTACACTAGTGACCCTTATACTTACAAAGGAATAGAACGCTTTATTTTCAACATTCAAGAGATCAACAAGAATATTCAGCTCCTGTGCAATCTCACTCTTGGCTACAATATCCATGACAACTATTTGAACACACTTGGCACTTCAGATGTCTTGCTGGACATGCTCTCTACTGGAGAAGCCAATGTTCCCAACTACAGCTGTGGAAGGAAGGACAACCTTTTGGCTCTTCTTGATGCAGCCGACAGGGAGATTTCCATTCAGATGTCAACATTAGTAGGCCCCTACAAAGTCCCACAGGTTTGTGTGTGTGTTTCTTTACATAGTAGAATGAGTGGGGTACTGTACTGCAGGCTACTTCTGCGGATTGCCTGCTGCCAGCAGTTTGGCAGTTCAAATCTCACCAACCTCAAGGTTTATTAAGCCTTCCATCCTTGCGAGGTGCGTAAAATGAGAACCCAGATTGTTGGGGGTGACACTGTAAACCGCTTAGAGCGGGCTTAAAGCACTGTGAAGTGGTATATAAGTCTAAGTGCTATTGCTATTTCCATTGTAGGTGTCATGGGAACTGGGATACACATTAGGATGGGAGCATGTATCAAAACAGTCAGGTCTTCTCATGATACCATCCCCATTGCATACTTGTGAAGGTGAGGAGAGGCTCCGTGTCTAATCAAAGGGTCTCCTGGACAACAGGAAACTGCAGCACTGATAGAAAGCTCACATTTTATACATGATCTTAGAAAAATGTTAATAATGCTGAACAAATGCCATATTCATGAAAATAATTGGGAAAGAGATGATTCACATCCATCAAAGAAAGGGATTGAGTTACTTGCCATTAAATTCATAGATTTTCTGGAGAAACATTTAAACTGAACAACGGGGCAGAGTGTTAATTGATACAGAACACTTTTGTCCCCAGCAATCTAAAGGTTATAAGGTGATCAGTGCTTGGAACATAGATGTTAAGAATCTCAACCTTGCTGTCAAGGAAAATATAGCTTTTGATAGTGTGTGCTGTTCTGACTCCCCCCTTCTCGTATACCAAATCATTCCGAAACAAGGTCTCTGCAAGATATTTTATTTACATACAGTTTAAACCTTGGCAGCAATCCAGGTACAAATAACACTTTGGCAGCAATCCAGCCTGCCGAGTTCCAGATAACACATTAGCAGCAATCCAGCCTGCTGAGGTCCAGATATGACCTTGGCAGCAATCCAGCCTGCTGAGGTACGACACAGATTTGAGAGCGTCTCCAACTCTAATGATCAATTAATTCCTGCAAAACAACTGTTGGAAAGTCCTTCCTTAAATAGCCTTGAGAGGACCCTGATTAAGATCACCTGAATCCAATCATCTCTTGTAAATGTGTAGCTGTTCTCTCTGTCTATCAGCTCTCCGTTGCCTGGCATTCAAAAAATCCCTTGTCTCCTCCCCACTGCTCCAAGGCATGACATCAGGAGCACACTCCCTTTGGCTTTCACCACTGCTCCATGCCTCAGGCACCTCCTGGTGGCCAACCAGCCTCTCTGATCCCTGCTCGGAGTCGGAACCCTGTCCAGGGTCCTCCACATCCTCCAGAGCCAACTCACAGGGACTCTCGCTGTCGGAGTCTGGTGGCAGCTCCAACGGCTCCTGCTGGGCCACAACAGTGTGCTATACCATGAGCACTGATCAAACAAGTGATAAGGAAGTAGGGGAACTCAGGCACAAAAAAGGTTATGTAGAAAATAAACACAGAGTCAGTTAAAAAGGACTCAAATGTCTATACACTAACACACAGATTATGAGGAATAGGGTGAATTAGAAATTCATGTAAACGAGGGCAGATATGATATTGTTGCCATTGCAGAAACTTGGTGGGAAGAAACCCACAAATGGAATGTACAGCTAGAGGAATTAAACAGACCAAATAAAAGAGGAGGTGGAGTTGCACTATATATAAGAAATAATTTTCAGAAATAGAGCATAATAAAAATGAAAACTGTCTTGAATGCATTTGGATCAATATAAAAGGGAGAAAAATGACATTGCCATAGATGTATACTATAGGCCTCCCAACCAAACAGAGGAAATAGATGAAGTTTTTGCTAGTCAGTTAACTAAGGTATGTAGGAAGCACATCACAATAGTAATGGCAGACTTTTAACTACCCTGACATCAACTGGGAGACAAACTCTGCACCAACTAGAAGATCAAACAGATTCTTACCAAATCTAGATAGGCTTAAGATACAGAATTGTATATATTGTATATAGTCTGGCATGATCTGGTTTAACAAATCCATGTTGGCTTTGGGTTATTAGTTTGTTGGCTTCTAGGCGTCTGATGATTCATTGCTTGATAATCTTTTCCAGAATCTTCCCTGGTATAGAGGTCAGGCTGATAGGTCTGTGGTTTCCTGGGTCTATTTTTTTCCTCTCTTTTTTTAAAGATGGGAAATACATCAGTTCTTTTTCAGTCCTCTGGCAGTTCCCAGGTGCTCCAGGATCAATGAAAGATATAGTTCGGTGGTTCTGAGATTTCGTCTGCCAGTTCTTTCAGAAATTTGGGGTATAATCCATGTGGTCCTGGTGATTTGAACTCATCTAGGGTAGGCAGGTGTTCACTTACTATCCCCCCCTATTTTATGTTCCTGATCTGTTTCTTGTGGTGCTGTTTTTGATAGGTTGGACTGGTTTTTTTCCCTTTTCTGTTAAGACAGATGCGAAAAATGAGTTAAGTAGTTCTGCTTTCTCCCTTTTGCTTGTCACCTTCTTGCCACTTTCTCCCAGCAATGGACCAATTGTTTCCTTGACTTTTTTCTTATCTTTAACATATTGGAACAAGCAATTTTTGTTATTTTTTAACTTTGTTGCAAGCCTTAGCTTTCCTCACTTCATCTTTATCTGTAATCATCTTTTGCTTGTTATTCTTTTTTACTTCATTTGTTTCTCATCTTCCATTTGTATATAAAGTCTTTTTAATATTCTGTGTTTAATATTTTAAGTGATGGCCAATCAACAAACTATTCTGAGATGTTTATCAAAACAAAGTTGGATTTGTTAAAAAATAACATTTTGGAATTGACCTGTCTACAAATATAAAACAGCTTTTTCCATTGCTTTTCCAGATCAGTCATAAAATTGCTTCAGAGTCTCTGAGTGATAAAAATAATTTCCCTTTTTTCCACCGGATGCTCCTCAAAGAAGGGTTTCAGTATTCAGCAATTGTCCGAGTGCTCCTGCACTTCAGATGGACCTTGATTGGCCTCCTTGCTCCAGACACAGAGGAGGGAGAGAATTTCCTCAGGATTTTTCCTCCTTTGCTTGTCAGGAATGGAATTTGTGTTGTTATATCACAACGGTTCTCAATGAGTGAATATCCAGTACCCTTCAGGGATTCCAGCTTTTCTCAGTGGAAACAAGTCAATGTCTATGTTCACTTCATAGAAAATATTATAGTTTCAAACACATTTCATATTTTTCATCTAACTCTTGACATTTTGTCAGGACCCATTAGAGAGAAAATCTGGATCACAACAACGTTGGGAAACTATATAATGATTCATCTTGGGTATCACAAATACATCCATAGTGTTTGGAGCTTTGAATTTATGCAAAAAATAAGCCCAGAATATGGTCCTTTTGAACCCTTTTCCTTTGTAGACTCCCAGTATGAAGAGAAGAATTTTCAGTGTTATTTTTCAAAGAATGTTTTTTCTGTCAAAGGCCGGAAAAGATGCATCCAAAAAACTCCAGTGGAGACAGAAGTTGAATTGAATGGGATGATTATTCAAAACAGTGACTCTGTTTACAGTATCTTTATGACTCTGGCCCATGTCTTGAAGGCTGCATATTCGTCCAGGTCCCGGAGAAGGAAAGAGGCCCAAGAGACACTGGAGGCTCCGAGGCTGCAGCCATGGCAGGTTTGAGGTCCCAACAAGGATCCAACAAACTCATCTTACCAATTCATTCAACAGATTTGGCCAATCTAGTTGCTGGGGTGGGGGGATAATTTACAAAAGAGCTGGTAGCAGATATAGTTTGATATTAAACACTTTTTATATTATTTATTTATTTATATTTCGTCAAGCATGTATTAGATGACATATATAGGTATAAACATGATTTTGAATACATGAAATGGATACAAAAAAAAGGGAAATTAGGACGGGGATGGTAGACACACTGGTGCGCTTATCAACAACCCTTACAGACCTCTTAGGAATGGGGTGAGGTCGGCAGCAGACAGTCTAAGGTTAAAGTTTTGGGGGTTTGGGGAAGAAACCACAGTCAGGTAGTGCATTCCAGGCATTGACCACTTTGTTGCTGAAGTTGTGTTTTCTGCAATAGAGTTTGGAGTGGTTTCCCTTGAGTTTGTATCTATTGTGAGCTCGTGTATTGTTGTGGTTGAAGCTGAAGCAGTCACTGACAGGTAGGACATTGTAGCAGATAATTTTATGTATTACGCTTAGGTCAGATGGAAGATGGTGTAGTTTTAAGTTGTCTTAAAACTTCTAATTTTAAAAGGGCGATTGCACTTTTTAAACAATATTTTAACAATATCCCTGTAGAAGGAAAAGTTTGTGATGAGCACTGTAGAATTTTACTGTTATAAATTTGAAGGAGACCATGAGAACAACAGTTGTCCTGAGCCCCAGCTGGGTTCTCTTTTCCAATGTGAGGGGCTCATGAACCATATTGGAATGAGGGAGGCAACTTTCAGCTGTTTATTCCTGCAAAAACAGAGCCTTGTGCTTGGGAGAGGGGTCCATTTCAAGTACTCTTAGTCAAAGTTAGCTCAGAACTCTATACAAAATGTCCCTTTGTTGATTACAACATGTCAACCTGTGTGACTTCTCTCACAAGATCAGAGTTCACACTTGGATGACTACATTTGTGCTTTTTGGTACAGGATCACATTTGTTGTATTTAGTACAAGATAGGGGGAAAAACTTTCTAAACTTATCATTTTTAGGAATTTCTTGCTGCACATAGTTTGTCACTTTTGCAAGGAAGCTGGGAAAGAGGGGCACATAGACAGCCCGGTTGGTAGTTCAATCCACTCTAACTTTTGGTGGCTTGTTTCTACATGATTTCATCACTTCCTGGCTGACTTGATGTTGAAACATTATTTGTAATCTTTTCTTACAAATAGTATTCTTCTCCTGCAGAAGTCATTGCTTTTGTTCCTCCTCCTCCTCCTCCTCCTCCTCCTCCTCCAGGATTTTGAGGGGGACTTTCCCTATTTGAAGGATTCCTTTGTTTTATATTTTTAAACTGTTACAAAGCTATCATAGCCTAACCCTCCTCTCTACAGAAATCCCAGTTAAATATTCTCAGTCTCGGCATTAAGCCAACCAGTGAAGGGAAGACTGAACTTCTCTGGTTCACTTCTGAAGCTGTAAAACTGCTTCTCGTCTTAGGATATTTATTTTCCCTTTAATTCAGCCAGAGTATCTTCACTGAGTTCATTTTATCATGTTCCAGACTCTGGTGTAAAACCGTGAACAGATCTTAAGCTTCTCTGTAACATCTTTCAGTTTTTAGGAGAGTGTTCTATCCTTCCCTTCTCCAGTTACAACACTATTAGAAAAGGTCCTTCCAGACTCCTGATTTTCAGCTCCTGTATATCAACATGATTTCCATGATTCTCTTAATAACAGCCCAATAAAGTAGCATTAGCTACTGTGGTCATATTTCCTGGGAGCGGATTAGCTTAGGAACTTTCATCTTGAAAAATCCATGCTTTCTGGTAATCAATTTGTTGCTTTCAAGGAGTTTATGAACTTCTTGTTGTGGTTCAATTTATTTGATGCCTGATATAGAATGTTCCCTATAATTGATCCGATGTGTCTATTACATTTCCTCAATACATTTTTTTCAATATATCATTGACAAATTATGCTGAACGTTTCTCGTTCACTTATGAACTTAGTGGTAACACCTGTTGTCCCAATAAAGCATGTTGGCACATTAAAAAAAAACTGTAGAAGGAAAAGTCACAGATGAAAATATCAGGTGAATATGAAGTTTTCTGCTTTTAAAACTCCTGGATGTTTCCATTCTAGTTCCATCCCTTTCTGGAGAAGAATGAGTTCTACAATCTTTCCCACTGGAATCTTTACATGGACCATAATGGAGAAATAGCTGCAGATATGGACATCGAGTTCATGGTGATTTCACCCGATGTGGATTTGGTGAAAAGGAAACTGGGGAGTATTGAAAGAGAAAGAGTTATTATTAATGAAATTGCTCTTTCATGGCTAAATCTGCTCAACAAGGTGGGTCAAATATTGCTGTGTTTTCTCTTTTTTTTTCGTTAGATTATGACCCAGTTCAAGTGGGTCAGGGGTGGGTTCCAGCAGGCACTACTGTCGGTTTGCTCATGGCCATGCTACATGTGCGATTTGCGTGTGAATGTGTACATGTGCAGTTCAATAACAATTGTTCTGTGCATGCATAGAAGCCAGAAACAAGATGGCAGTGCCTATGGCGCCACCAGGAGAACCGGTCCGGGGAGTGGCAGGCCAGGGTCTCTACCGTTTCCAGTGACCCAGGCCGCCAAAACACGACCTGTTTGGCTGAACTGGTCCAAACCGGTAGGAACCCACCACTGAAGTGGGTTAATTCTCATTGCCATGGTGGATGAGCCTCACTGGGAGTTGAATGTACAGAAGAGAAATCTTAACATTTTGTTAGTTGGATTGTGGGGATTTCAATACTATTCAAAAAAGTGTCCTTCAAATGCCATGATAAGGAATATTCTTTTAAATTGATTTAGTCCTGTCCAATATTGGGTGTTGGATAATTGTTCTTCAGGATGGAGATCAGCTGGCGAGAAATATTCAAGTGCTGGAATTTGTGTTCCTAATAGCCTCAGGTTCTTTTAACCAGTTTCTGCATTAAGGATTGGACTGAATCAGATGAAATATAGTCATGTCTGGTTAGAGGTCCTGTTGCTCCACATTAGAAATAACCCTCACCTTGTCCAGGTGGATCCGGTCTCTATTGAAAGGTCACTGATGTTCTACAATCTTTTTAAGCAGCCCAAACCTGGCCAGAGTTACCATGTCTCTCCTTAACCCCACTGGGACAAGCAATAGGCCTTCTGCTCCTCTGAAGAAGATCCAGAGATGTTCATGTTTCACATGAAACCATAAAGGTTATTTTGATGTGAAATAATGCCCATAACCTGGAAAATTGAAGCACTGAAACAAGACTTTGATTTTTTTTAAAGCCCTTCCTCATTTTTTTGGAACTAACCTGGGAGAATTTGAAATGAAATACTACTTAGATTTGGGTTTTGTTTGTAAGAGGGCACTTCACCCAAAAAACCTAGAATGCAGGTTTTTTATGTTTATTGCTAGCTTCGTTTAGACCCTCAGTGCAAAAAGGAGGATCCAAATTTAACTGATAAGAAATGTAGATTTGTCTTTCCATGAAAACTGCTGTCCCCTAACTGCAGTTCTTCAGTAGAAAAAGGCCCAGATGCAGAGCTGGACACAGGTCTCTTACTCTTGTCCCACTTGCTGAAGATGAAAAGATCCCTTTTTGAGGGACAGGTTCTCATGGCCTCTCCTGCATCTCATCTCACCTCAGTTCTAGAAAGTAGACAGTGAGTTTTAGTCTTAGGTGAGAGCCAACAGATTTAAACAGAGATAAAGATTTGAGAGATGTATTTGGAAGGCAAGTTAAAAAAACAACAACAAAGCAACCAAAATATTGAATAAAGCAAGAGATGATGGATAGATTTTTTTTTTTTTGACTGTTGTTTTGACTTGCTTTTCTCTTTCCCTCTTTTTTCTTAAAGAATAGCTATTAAGTTGCTATTGTGGAGTGGGAAGAGATGATGGATGGATTAATTCTCTTTTTTGCTGCTGTTATGATTTGCTTCTCTTTCTCTCTCTTTCCCTTTGCTCATTGCTTTTTTTCCCCAGAGAGATGACATGATTAGAAGTTATACAGAAGAGTCTTTTAATAAATGGTGACATGATTAAAAGCTGGAATAAGTGATAGAAATAAGAGAAGGGGGAATATTCGCGTATACATTTTTAAATAATAAAATGGAAGTAATAATAAGAAAAATATGAAAACTGAACAATGATAGATTGCAAATTAATATAAATGTGTATTATTACTAGAAATACATAATGTAACAATTATGAATAATTTTATCAGCTTTATTTGTATTAGAATGTATGACACCCAGATGCCACACTATTCAACCTTTGATTTGATACATTTATAAAAAATAAAATCATAAAAATCAAAAGCTAGGAGGAGGAACCAAACTGCTTGTCACTTAAGGATGAAATCTTTTCAATTCCATCCCTCCAGTTTTTCTTATGTGGAAAAATCCTTTATTTCAATATTAGAGGCCAAAAGCAAAGAGGAGTGAGTAAATGAACAATCTGCCAGTATTGATCTCTCCTAAATCTGTTTGGAATGAGTCAATGATTTCATATTTATCTACATGAAGCCCAGGAACTATTGGGCTAATGTTAATGTCTACATCCATTTTCATGGATGCTTCATTCCAATATATTTTCTTTCACATTTCTTCTTTGTCTGCTTAGTCTCTGCCTCAGTCCCAATGTGTGGAAAGTTGTCATCCTGGGTTTGTCAAGCGGAAGCGAGAAGGAGAGCCTGCTTGCTGCTACGACTGCATTGCTTGCCCTGAGGGGACCATCTCCATTCATGAAGGTGGGGGACACCAAGGAAAAGGACAGGCCTTGTGGAAGTGGATTCATCTGAGACACTGCCATACTAAAAAAAGTTATAAGACAGATTGAAGCTCAATGGTTTTTTGTTTTTGCTAGCAGTTTGGCAGTTCAATTCTCACCAGCTGAAGGTTGACTCAGCCTCTTCCATCCTTCTGGGATCGGTAAAATGAGGACCCAGATTATTGGGGGCAATAAGCTTACTTTGTAAACCACTTAGAGAAGGCTGTAAAGCACATGAAGTGGTTTATAAGTCTAAATACTATTGCTATTATCTTCAAACTGCACAATTTCTTATCTAGAGGGAGGAATAGAAGAAAAACCTTGAGGGAAGGCCTAGGAAGAGATAGGAGGGTGAAGCAGATTGAACAAGCTTCTCTACTGCCAGAAAAAAAATCTTCTGCTTTTTAGTTTGGATTTTAGTTTCCAGATTATTTGCAAAACTATTTTTTTCTAGCTAATTAGATTTCAAAAGATAGGCATCCAGAGTCAAGTATATGATCTGGCAGGATCCAGGAAATGTGTTGAGAAAGATTAACTGATTCATTATCTACCTCTAATAATGTAGGTTCTGCATATTACAGAAGAAATCATTCAGATTCCAGGACTTTTTCCAATTTCATAAATTATAAAAATATATCTGATTTTTTTTTTAAGAAAATGATATTTTCTTACATTTCTGTAGAGATTTTAAGCAATGTTACTTGGAAAACACTGCTAGTAACAAATGTTATTCCAATAAAATATTTCTTGAAAAGTAAAAGTACTGAATATTGCTTTTTTTGTTTACTCAGATACAGAGAAATGCACCAAATGTCCAATCGAAAAATATCCAAATGTGGACAGAATCCAATGTATCCCCAAATTTATAGCCTTCCTATCTTATGAAGAACATCTGGGAATCATTCTGGTCTCATTTGCCCTATTCTTCTTCTTAGCCACAGGCCTTGTTTTAATCATATTCATTAAACATCAGGAAACTCCCATTGTGAAAGCTAACAACCGAGACCTCTCTTACATCCTCCTGGTCTCCCTACTGCTTTGCTTCTTGTCTCCTTTTCTCTTCATTGGTCAACCAAGGAAAGCCACTTGCCTTCTCCGACAAACAGTTTTCAGCATCATCTTCTCAGTTGCCGTTTCTTCTCTCTTGGCAAAAACCATCACAGTGGTGCTGGCTTTCCTGGCCACAAAACCAGGAAACCAAGTTAAGAAATGGTTGGGGAAGAGCTTGGCCAACTCCATCATCCTTTCTTGTTCTAGTGTCCAAATTATGATCTGCTCCATCTGGTTGGGAATTTCTCCCCCATTCCGTGACTCAGACTTTCATTCCCAGCCTGGAGAGATCATCCTGCAATGCAATGAAAGCTCTGTTTTCATGTTCTACATCACCCTCAGCTACATGGGCTTTCTGGCTGCCATCTGCTTCACAATGGCTTTCCTGGCCAGGAATCTTCCTGGAGCCTTCAATGAAGCCAAACTGATCACCTTCAGCATGCTGGTCTTCTGCAATGTCTGGGTCTCCTTCCTGCCCACCTACCTGAGCACCAAGGGGAAATACATGGTGGCTGTGCAGGTCTTCTCCATCTTGGCCTCCAGTGCTGGTCTGCTGGGCTGTGTCTTCATCCCCAAGTGCTACATTATCATTCTGAGGCCAGACTTGAATACAAAAGAACATCTTACGACCAGAAGAAATGTATAAATGTGAGGTAGAGGAATTTCCACACTCAACACATTCCAACAGGCCAAACATAGACATTGTTTCAAACTGCCCCCGTACATGAGCTGGGACAACAATTTTAAGTGAAATAATCAAAGGGCCAGTGGAAGATAGGATCCTCCATCCTTATCCAGTATAATTGCAAGATGTGGATAATCTGGTGTTCTGTCCTTACGATACGTTAGTTTGTGTGCAGCTCAACATGAATCCAAACACACCTATCCTCCAATAAAACAGACCATATGCGTAGATCTGAAAGCTTTTTTGAAAGAACAGGATATGGTAAACTGGGGAAAATAGGAATACATACAATGAAAACCAAATACAAGATAGGCAGTATTGAGTTACTGCTGAACATAACAATTAATACATACAAATATTTTAAATCTCACCAATGATACTCTATTTGTGGATGTGTTTGTCCTTGGATCACCATGTGCCATTAAGATGGATTCTTCTTTGTGCTTCTCCAAATGCTATAGGAAATGGAGTCTGGCTTCCCAGCATGCACTTGTTTGAGAGTGAGGGCTGATGGGTAAAATGGGTTGGGTCAGCTTCAAACAATGTAATTGGTATTGTCTCTCCAGCCACTAGATGGGGCTAGTGAGCAACAACATATATACAATTTATATGCTGAGGCATGGCATCTAAATGATCTAGCTGGTCAAATTATGTAGAAATAAAACGAGAGCTGAAATATATCCATATAACAGTTTTACCAAACAATTCCCAAAGAATTGAGAGTGAAAGGATTAGAGCATGCACAGAGTGTAACTAACTCAGCTTTTGATATTCTTGCTGAGCTGAGCTTCATTGTAGCCTAAAATGCACCACCTGCAGAGTTAAAAACTCTAGGCTAAATGCCAAGCTTAGCCTTGCTGTAACTTTAAAATGTGTATTCTGATTGCTGTAACTATCTAATTTGAGATAGCAGCCCTAACAAGCTCCAGGCTAAATGCCAGAAAATGTGTACCCCTTTTTCCTTGTGAGCCCTATTGTTCCTAATCACTGGGAAAATCATGAATTTGCATAAAACAGTGGATAAGAAATTATGTTTCTAAAACAATGATGAGCTATGCATGAACTATGTGTAAACTATAAAAAGAAAAAAAAGTTTTAATTAGTGTGCCTGCCTTTTCCATTCTGCCTTCCTGTTTGAGGCAGAAGATTAAGGACACCCAGTTTTACTTTTGATCAAAAATAAAGCCGAATTTCGGTAGCCTCGTGTTCAGATTCTCTTTGGGATTAATTTAGATTCTGAGCTTCATAACCGCTACCCTAATAGAGAGTATCCATATTTAAGTGTCCTATAAATGTGGTGTAAAGGAGGGAGGTGGGATTGGGCAGAAATATTCCTTACTAAGTTGCAACAATTCATCCATCTCATTCTTCTGATGGTGGACACTCCAGAGTTATATATCAAAGGGACTTTGGAGATCTTCTAGTCCAACCCCCTGCTTAGACAGGAAACTCTATACCCTTTTCAGACAAATGGCTGTCCAATCTCTTTTTAAAAACCTCTAGTGTTGGAGCACCCACAACTTCTGGAAGCAAGTTGTTCCACAGATAGATTATTCTGTCATGAAATTTCTTCTTAGTTCTAGGTTGCTTTTCTTCTTGATTAATTTCCATCTATTGCTTCCTGTCCTGCCTTCTGGTGCTTTGGAGAATAGGTTGACTCTATCTTCTCTGTGGCAGTCCCTCAAATATTGGAAGACTACTATCCTGTCACACCAGTCCTTTGTTTAAATTAAACCAGACACACACAATTCCAGAAACCATTATTTATATGTTTTAGCCTCCAGTCCCCTAATCATACTTGTTGATCTTCTAGAGCCTCAACATCTTTTTTTCATTGTGGCGACCAAAACTGGATGCAGGATTCAAGTGTGGTCTTACCAAGCCACTGAGAGATGAAGATGGATCCTGGCCTGATTCAGAAGACCTGTTCTTAACTTTTGGAAATGGAAGTTTGCAAGGACATCTTATTCAAAGAACTTATCACATAGTTTCTCAAATTTAGCAGAAAGATGTTGGGTTGGGTGTGTCTCCCTTCTTGGCTTTATCCTGGTTGTATCTTTCTAGCACCCAAAAAGTCCCAGCCTTCCTCATCCCTTTTAGGACCTGGATAAATATGTAGAATTTAAGGACTCTGCCACAATCTGCACCTTTAACCAATGTGGAGAAAGTCAGTTTTTGCTGATGCACCTGCAGAAACATGTAGTAATATGGCCAAGTTTTGTACAGTGTCTTCTGTTATTTTGTTGTTCTGGAGAGAAACTGTTAACCATGTACATGTGCCCATTTTCTTCAAACCATGTATGGGATTAACTAGTTTTCTATGATTGATGTTAAAGGGTTTTTAAAAACTTTAATTGCTTATTTTTTAATTTGTTTTTCTTCTCTGTGTTCTCTTTTGAATGATGTATTTTTTGACAGTTGGTCTAAGACTACAGCTGAGCTAAACTTGCACAGAACACTGGATTGAATTCAATTCAATTCCTGCAAGCCTCTTTCACATCTATGACTCTAGGCATAATCTTTTTTACTATATTGTATACCTGAACTTTTTCTTACTTAATAAATACACAAATTTTCTGCAAGGATTGACAAATGTTTACAAAAAATAGGTACAGAAAAAGCAATAATCTTCAGGAAAATCTGGAGCAGGATTTTAAAATCTCAGTTTATTTTAGAGTTGTGTTTCGAACATCTTTTTTTGTCATGTGGTGACCAAAACTTGTAAAGGAAAGACCCAACCTAGAATGAAGGAGAACTTAATTCTGACAGTTGGAACAATGAGCCCCCTGCTTGAGCAGAGGGTTGGACTAGAAGACCTCCAAGGTCCCTTCCAACTGTCATTCTGCTATTTGGTCTACAATCACTGGGGAGACATTTCCATTTCCTAAAAGAAAACCTTACACATTTATTCAAAAAAGGAATGGCAAATTATAAGTATTTTCAACAAATGCCAAAATTAGTCTTCCTACTAAAATATTAAAACTGTTTCCTGTTTCAGCTATTTTTTATAAGCTCCTTATCCAGACTATTTCCTTTTATTGTGCAATTTTACATCCATCTTCCTATCTGTTTTTAGTTTCAGTTCCCTCTTTTTCTTCTCTCAAGGTATTTTCCCTTCCTTTTTTAAAAAAATATATTTTTTAAAATATTCTTTCATATTTTCCTATCCGGAGCTGCATCTGAGGAAGGTTTTTCCCTGAAAGAGAGAAGATTTCACCTTCAACTCCTCCAGTTCTGAGGGAAGGCAAAAGCCCCGCCCCCTCTCTCTCCTAGTGGCTGCCTCTCTTGCTGGCTTGCCTCTGTCATCATGGCAACCCAGCAGCAGCCAATCAAACAGGAGGGAAGAGGCTATGGTTGCCTGGGAACTCACCCACCAATCAGCCTCAGGGAGAAGGGGTTGAACAGACAAAAGTGGGGGGAGGGGGAGATAATTTCAAATAAGGATAAAATAAAAAGGGTTTTAAGTGTTATGATAAAGAGGCAAAAACTCCCAATGCTCTGCTTTCCCCCCTCAGTGCCCTATGGGTGGAAGGGAGTGGCAGTGGAGCATGGGTCCCCCTTCCCTCGCTCCCTCCCTTCCGTGGGGTGAAAGGCATCCTTC
The DNA here is from genome assembly GCA_029891615.1 of Natrix natrix natrix. Lineage (NCBI taxonomy): Eukaryota > Metazoa > Chordata > Lepidosauria > Squamata > Natricidae > Natrix > Natrix natrix. The sequence continues at coordinate 13,868 of JAKRSK010008442.1, read as the reverse complement.
ATTTCTCCCATTGCAGAGAGACTGGCTCAGGCAGGGACAATCAGCCACAGGATTCAGCCAAAGGTCCACAAAATCAGCTCAGACAAAGGCCTGGGATTTGCATCCCCCCTTTGGCCTACAGAGCCAGCCATGAGCCCATAGGAATCTGACAAAAGCCCATGGACCATTAAAGGACATGTCCTTGCACAGGAACAGGAAGCTCAGAGAAGGGGCAAAGAGGGGATAAAAACCCTCCCACCCTAAACTCCATTTGCCCAGAATCACTTGTGGTTGGTGGTTCTGCTCCCTCAATAAAGAGAACCTTTCTTTCCAATCAGCCTCCCTTTTATCTGCAGTGCCTTAGCTGGGAACTGAACCAGATGGGTTTCCCTTCCAACAAGTGCAAAGCCCCCATGACTAGATTTTAACTAACATATTTTTTGGGGGGGTCTCCTGCTCACACTGTTGAGCCTTTCAGCATTAACTTTCAAAACAAAGTAAACTTTGGCTCTAACTCCGTAGGAAGCCATTTCAGTTCTGTGACATATTCAGGCGTTAAATAATCCCCAGGGTTTTCTCATTAACCTCCATGCCAACAAATATCACACTTCTTCTCCTTCTTCAGCCACAGGTGCCGTGTCTTCCTCTGGGCTAATTTCACGCATGGAGCTTTCAAACCTCTCAATTCTTGGTGGCCGATTTAATTCCATCTCTATCTTATCATTTTGAACCCTGTGGGGATTGTTTCCCTTCCGTTTCTCTCCAGAAAAAAGCCCCACAAACTCTGAGTCCAAGAACTGGTTGAATTAGCCAGGGATCTCTAGTGAGAAGGAGAATTGTTATCCTCAGAGTTTCATCTCTGCTCTTTGGCCAAATCCTCCAGGGGAGACTTTGGGCAGAGACAGAGGGAGTCAGCTGCAGTTCCCTTCTCAGACTCACCCAGAAGGCCTGTTGTGTCCGGGCAGATGACGTCAGGGAGTTTCCTCTGACAGCCGGCATCTGCATTAGCAACAGCCAGGTCGCGTCTGATTGGCCAAGACGCGACCTGGCTGAGAGCGGGGAAACCCTGGCTTGGGGATTGGCTGGTTCGTCTGACAGCTTCGTATAAATAGCTGTCAGACGAACCCTGCTTTGATTCTCTCCTGTATTTGACTGTGAACTGTTCCGTTAATAAAAGTTGGTTGAATTCTCCTCACGACTCGGCTCGCTTTTCGTTCGCATTTAACACTGGCGACGAAGGTGGGATCCAGCCGCTAACCCACCGAATCTACCGAGCGTGTCTTCTTGTCACCATCGCACCGGTGACCTGTTTCCCTGGCCGGTTTTCTCCGTTCCTGAAGGGATCATGTCGGCAATGCCAACTTTTGTGCCTTTTGGCTGCGACGGCGAGACGTGGGAAGCGTTCATGGAGCGCTTCGAGTGTTACCTCATAGCCAACGGTCGTCGCGACGCTCCAGACGACGAGAAGTGCAGTTTCTTCTTGAGCTGTTGCGGCACTCCAATGTTTAGTGCCGCTCGCTCAATAGCCGCCCCACAGCCCGTTCATTCTCTGGACTGGGCGACACTAACCGAACGCCTGCAGCGCCACTACGCCCCCACTCCGTCCTGGGTGGCGAGGCACTACGCTTTCCGGCGCTGTGTACAGAAGCCGGAGGAGTCGGTGAGCCAATTCCTCCAGTCGCTTCGCACCGCGGCGATGAGGTGCGAGTTTGCCGACCTCGATCGCAATCTGACGGAACAGTTCGTCAGCGGCGTAAAAGACCTGCGCCTTCGCCGGCGGCTCTTGTCACAGGCGGACATCACGCTGACTGGGGCCATCGAGCAAGCAAGGGCGGCTGAACTCTCCGACGAGTCAATGGCGGAGATGTTCAATCTGCCGCCCCCGCCAGGCCGCACTTGCTTGGTAGACGAACTAGTTCCCTTGCCAAGCGACTATCCGGAGGAGGGAGCGGTGGCGCGCATTGGCCAGTCCGCCAGAAGACGCGCTCCTCAGCGAGCCCGGGAAGCTGTGCCCGCTTGCCTTGGCTGTGGAGGCAACCACGACCGCTCGGGTTGCCCCTTTAAAAACGCAGTTTGCCGCCGCTGCCTGAAGAAGGGACATTTGGCTCAGGTCTGCCGAGCGCAGTTCCCCTTGCCTCAGCGAGCAGAGGACGTCCCGACCACAGCCGCCGTTAAACAGCGACCTGGAGGCCGTGCTGGACGACAGCAGCAGCAGCAGCAGCAGCAGCCTTCGCGCGGAGGCTGCTACGCCGTGGACGCAGACTTCAACGCCAACCCCGCAGAGTTGGCCTTCCACACGGGTGCAGGTGCGGAGCGCATCAAGGCGTCGCTCCTCATAGAGGGCTCCCCCTGCACCATGGAGGTGGACTCGGGGTCGTCCCGATCCCTTTTGTCGTGGACAGAGTTCTCCCGCCTCTGTCCAGGCGTCTCAAAGACCCAGCTGGCCCCTCCAGACGCAACCCTACGGGACTACCAGGGGACTCTAATTCCTACCCTGGGTTGTCACCTGGTGCGGGTGGAATATGGGGACTATTCGGGATGCCTTCCTCTACTAGTAGTGGAAAAGCCTTTGCCGGCCCTCCTGGGCCTTGACTGGTTCCCGGCACTTGGCCTATCAGTGCACGGGATTAGACAAGTAGTGGCCACGCCTCCCGACGTGGCCGACGTCCTTGCCAGATTTTCTGATGTGTTTGATGGGCAGCTGGGGGCGTATAAGGGCACGCCCATCTCCTTGAACCTAGACCCCCAGGTTGCCCCCATTAGGCTGAAGGCCCGTAGGGTGCCTTTCGCTTTAAGGGCAAAGGTTGATGCGGAGCTTGACAAGCTCGTCGCGCAGGGAGTCTTGGAGCCGGTGGATTACTCCAAGTGGGAGACCCCTTTGGTCATCCCAGTTAAGGCGGATGGGTCCATTCGCCTCTGCGCCGACTTTAAATCCACCATCAACCTTGCCCTCCAAGCGAACCCCTATCCAGTTCCGGTGGTGCAGCACTTGCTCCACTCTTTGGGGCAGGGCTGCATCTTTGCGAAGCTGGATATGGCGCAGGCCTACCAGCAGCTCCCGGTGGATGACGAGGCGGCGGCTGCGCAGACCATCGTCACCCACCGTGGAGCTTTCCGTTGCCGCCGTTTGCAATTCGGCGTTTCCGTAGCCCCGGGGATCTTCCAGAGCCTCATGGAGCGGCTGCTCCATGGGCTCCCAGGCGTGGTTCCGTATTTCGATGACGTCCTGATCGCCGCTAGCAGCCGATCGGGCCTCATCGAAGTACTGGTGAAGGTCCTCGAGCGTTTCAGGGGCTCGGGTTTAAAGTTAAAGCGCAGCAAATGCTCATTTGCTGTGCCTCGGGTTGACTTCCTGGGATTCACAATTGACGCCCAAGGAATTCACCCCACCCCTTCAAAAGTAGCAGCCATTAGGAACGCCCCCACGCCTGCCTCCAAGACGGAGCTGCAGGCGTTCCTTGGCTTGCTCAACTTCTACGCGCCATTTCTGCCGCATAAGGCGTCACTAGCCGAGCCGCTGCATCGGTTGCTCGACCGATCGGCCGCCTGGCGCTGGGGCAGCCGCGAAGCGCATGCGTTCGCGGCTGTCAAAGACTTGCTGACGTCAGAGGCAGTCCTCGTTCAGTATTCGGACAAGCTGCCTTTGACTCTTGCTTGTGACGCCTCCCCCGTGGGTTTGGGGGCGGTCCTGAGCCATGTGCTGCCCAATGGCTCGGAGGCCCCCATAGCCTTTTATTCCCGGACACTGACTTCTGCGGAACGCAATTACAGCCAGATCGACAAGGAGGCTCTGGCTGCAGTGTCAGGGATTAAAAGGTTCCACGACTACCTCTATGGTCGGCACTTTACTTTGTTTACCGACCATAAGCCACTCCTTGGGCTTTTGGCAGGTAACAAGCCGACCCCTCCCATCCTGTCACCGCGCATGACCAGGTGGACAGAGTTCCTAGCTGCATACAGCTATACTCTGCTCTACCGGCCGGGCAAGCATTTAGGGCACGCTGATGCCCTTAGCCGCTGCCCCTTGCCCGTTGCTGACCCCCCGACAGTGCCTTGCCTGTCGGTTTTGGCCATAGCAGATTTGGCTCTGCCACTCTCTTCCGGAGAGGTGGCTTCAAAGTCTAGGGCTGACCCTGACCTCTCTCAGGTCATCCTTTGGGTCCAAAGGGGCTGGCCTGAGGGTCCGGTGCCAGAGCACCTTCGTCCCTTCAGGGCCAGGCAGTTGGAGCTGTCACTTCACAGTGGGTGCCTCCTGTGGGGTGACAGGGTGGTCATTCCACCCAGCCTGCGCCATCAGGTGCTATCTCGCCTTCATGAGGGCCACCCGGGCATAGTGCGCATGAAATGCCTGGCGCGCAGCTATGTCTGGTGGCCTCGCATTGATGACGAGATAGCCGCCTGGGTGGCCGGCTGCTCCCCCTGCCAACATTCCCGACCGGCGCCACCGGCTGCCTGTCCTAGGGAATGGGAAGTGCCTCGTGGACCTTGGTCCCGTCTCCATGTGGATTTCGCGGGCCCCTTCAGAGGCCAGGTCTTCATGGTAGTGGTGGATGCATATTCGCGCTGGGTGGAGCTCATCCTCATGAGATCCACCACAGCTGAGGCCACGATCAGAGAACTGACTAGGCTTTTCGCCACCCATGGCGTGCCGGACGTCATTGTCTCTGATAACGGGCCTCAATTTGCATCCACCGCGTTCCAGCTGTTCCTGGCTTCTCAGGGTATCCGCCATGCCCCAGTCGCCCCATACCATCCGGCTAGCAATGGCCGGGCGGAAAGGGCGGTCCGCTCGGCCAAGGAGGCGTTGGGCAGGATGGATGGGGCTGACTGGCCTTCAAGGGTGGCTGCTTACCTCTTGGTACAGCATGCCACTCCTTGCCCCCTGACCGGGAAGTCTCCGGCTGAGCTGCTGATGGGCCGGCGCCTGCGGACCACCTTGGATAGGTTGCACCCACTCTATTCAAGTGAACAGCCTGGCAACCTGGGGCCCCCTTCCCGCGTGTTTGTCCTGGGCGATACTGTTTGGGCTCAGGCATTCTCAGGGGCGGTTAGGTGGGTGCCTGCCACCATCACCGCCATAACCGGCCCCTGTTCTTACAGGGTCCAGCTACATGATGGGACCGAATGGCGGCGGCACCTGGATCAACTGAGGCGCCGCCTGCCCAGCACCAGCGACAACACCCCTGCAAGGTCGACCATCAACGTCGCTGCGCCTGAGCCCTCCAACGTTCTGTTCCCTGGTGCCCTTCCACCAGAAAACGTCCGCCCGATCCAGCTGCCCAGAGTTTTTCCGTCCCCGGACGCCGCCTGCCGGCCGTCCATTGTTGAGGGGGTGTCGCCCGTTTGGCGTCCCCCTCCGGGGTTCCAAATGGCCTTCCCCGAGTCAGGCCAGGCCTACCAACAAGTGCCCAGCTCAAGCCCGCCTTCGGCCGCGCCCCCTCGGCCCTGCCTACCTGGTCCTGGGGTTTCTCCGTCTGGGGCGGGCCTCCAAGATGGCGACCGGAGCTCCACTCCCTTGCGGGAGGAGCTTCAACGGACACCACCTTCCTCTCCGACGCCTCCAGTCGCTCTGAGGCGTTCTGGGCGGGTCCGGCGCCGCCCAGACTATTTACGTGACTACGTTTGTGCGTCTCATGCACATGCGCAGTCACTGGGGGGGAAGGAGTGTTGTGTCCGGGCAGATGACGTCAGGGAGTTTCCTCTGACAGCCGGCATCTGCATTAGCAACAGCCAGGTCGCGTCTGATTGGCCAAGACGCGACCTGGCTGAGAGCGGGGAAACCCTGGCTTGGGGATTGGCTGGTTCGTCTGACAGCTTCGTATAAATAGCTGTCAGACGAACCCTGCTTTGATTCTCTCCTGTATTTGACTGTGAACTGTTCCGTTAATAAAAGTTGGTTGAATTCTCCTCACGACTCGGCTCGCTTTTCGTTCGCATTTAACAAGGCCCTAAATGGAAAATCTTTCCTGGTGGAGAACTTGGCTTTAGGCAAAAAGTGTCACTGGGTGATTTCAGACTTTGGACTTCCCTCCCCACTAAAGATCAGGACTGTCAGTTTTCCTTCACATCAAAGTGTTTTACCCTGCAGAAAATAAGATCTGAATACAAATGCAGCCATGTTTCTGCTTGCAGGGGTCACCCACCACCACGAGAGCCCCCTTTGCCATTTCCCCCAAATGTGAGCTCTTTCTTCAGGGGGTGCAAGCCTCCCCTTGACATCCTTGCACCCCCATCAAGTTCTCTTTCTGGTGTAGAAGTGTTGGGGGTCCTGTACCTATCCAGATGTGGTTTGGTGACATCTTCCCCTCTGGCTGGAGGCCTCCCCTCCTTCGATCTTGCCCCAATGGGACCCTGTAGTGCTTGGGCCTGATCCCCATTGCCTCCTGGAAGTGGCCACCATTTTCCATACTCTGAGAAGACCTTGTAGAAATGGCGGCTGCTTTGGAAGCTTTCTACCCAGATCCCCAGGCTGTTGGGAGACAGCAAACCTCTCCTGGCTCTTTCTAGCTTTGGGAAACCAGACACTGCTGGTCCAAGGCAGTTTCAGGATGAGCTTGCTAAAAACTTTCCCTTTCTCCTTTGACCCACTTCCTCCCCTCAAAATCCAAATTTCTTCAATAAAGAAACACAAAGGAAACCTGTGAGAGGCAAACGTGTTCATATTTCAACACCCACCCACCCCAATTAGGTGCTAAAACTAAACTCTCCTCCTCTATCCTTACATTTCTATCCTCATTAACAATTTGCTAATAATACAGCATGCCTGAAACTGAATAGCAGAGTTGAAAGGAACTTTGGAGGTCTTCTAGTCTAACCCCCTGATCAAGCAGGCAAACCTCCCATTTACTATCTCGGACAAACGGTTGTCTAATCTCTTTGCAAAACTCCCCAGTGTTGGAGCACCCATAACTTCTGGAGCCAAGTCCTTCCACTGATTGATTGTTCTCTCTGCCTTAGTTTTAGTTTGGTTCAAAGTTACTCACTTTGATTCCAGTGAGTTCAAGAGAAAAGGAAAGAAGTAAGCAAATGAAAATTTCTTCTCTGTTGGCAAAGGTGACCTTGAGTTCAGTGTTGCCTCAAGTGCCCCCCCCCCCGCATGTGAGGAGGTCCCCTCCCTCAGAAGAGAGGTTTCTGACCACACCTAAGGCTGCCCTGACTGGATGGGTTGGGGGGGGCTCCATCCGCCTTCCTCTTTTCCAGCATGCCCCCCCCCTTCCCTTGACAGGAAGGGACATCCACCTCTTGCAGCCCACCTGGCCTCCTAGGAATTTTTTCTTATCAACCTCCCTGCAACCTTCATGAGTATTTGAAATTCATGGTGAAAATTGGAGCTTTCCTGCTGCTTCTACAGAGACCAAACTGCCTGAGCTTAGTAAGTTGGAGCCCACTTGGCTGGTCTTGCAAGACTGAAGCCAGACTCAGGAAGGTCAGAGCCTCAGCCAGTTGTGTGTGAAAGTTGTCAGAAAGACCATAGGGGAAAAGGTTTTTCAGAAGTGGTTTGCCATTGTGTCTTTCCTGGGGCATCAGAGATTGGCTGGCCAAGATTCACCCAACTGACTTTGTGCCCAAGAGAGGACTAGAATTCTTGGTCTCCTGGTTACTATCCTGAAGTCTTGACCATAGACAGGCTCTGATCAAAGCCATACAACCCACTTAACATGGTCACTTCACCAATGGCTGCATTCACACTTGCAACTTTTAACTCTGGTTTATTTTCTGAGGTTGAGAACTTGTTGGCCAATGGGTTAGTGAATCATGTGTATTAATTCAGCAGGGAGTAGCTCAACAATCATTTATAACAGAAATAAGATGGAGACAGTTTTCTTCTTATAAGGGCCACATTCACACAACATCATTCACCAGGCTGAGGAAATGTTCTTGCAGCCACCCTGGGACAAAAGACAGTTCTAGGTGAAGCCTCCTGAAAGGCTATCATAAACCATGGATGACCACAGCCACCTCTCCTCCACTTCCCTGGACTCTCATCGGATGCAAACCCTCAAATTAGGTGGCCACATTTCCAACTGAGGAGAATTTTCCTCCCCTCTGGGCTAGGCTTCAGTGAGACATGGCAGTAACATGATGGACAGGAGAAGCCATGTTACACATCAACCTGGCACTCCAATTCACAGACATCAACTGGAACCTGGAGCCACTAGCAGACACTGAGAGTGGACACTGAGGACTCTACAATAGGACGACTTTGAAATAATGGAGCTGGGATATTGGTCATCCTTTGCTCCTCATTGTAAGGTTGGACCTGCCTGCTCCTTCTGCTTCCCCTCTCACTCAACCCTCACCTCCCCATTTCTCCCTTCTAGGCCAAGCTGAACATATTAACATTCCCCCTCCAGATAGGAATCCTAATCCATCAACAATTAACCAACTTAAACAGAGACTCCAAACTGGCCCTTTGAAGCACTTGGAGGTCTTCTGGGTGGAGTTTTAAATAAAGCCTCAGAGATGAGAATGTCACAGGAGTTGCACCATCTACAAAACCAGAGAAACTTACATCAGGTCCTCCTAAACCAACTACTGGGTGGTTGTGGCAAAAAATCAAGAAAGAGGGAGATCAACTTCCTGGATTGCACGTTAGATAAATGACCTATTGAGATCCTAATATTAAAAAAGGTATTTCCTGGGTGCTCAGAATTCAAAAATTACATATAATGAAACCCTTTTTGGAAGGAAATTATGGTCTCATTGTAAATTCAGGGGTCATAAAATACTATTTTCATTCTTTATGCTTTTTCTATTGAACTATATATTTTAAAAAATCTACATTGACATGCTATTTTGTTAATGCTCTGCCTTTTATGTTCTGTATCTTGATATGTCCTTATGACTAATCAACAAGAAACTGTTCCATGAGAAAAAAGTTGGATTAATTAAAAGCTAAAAATTGGAACTTGGTAAGACCCTAAATGAAACAGAATTCTTCACTGCTTTTTTCAGGTCAGTTGGAAAATTACTTCAGAGGCTCTGAGTGATAAAAGTCAATTCCCTTTTGTCTATCCGATGTTCCCCAAAGAAGGATTTCAATACCCAGCAATTGTCCAACTGCTCCTCCATTTCAGATGGACCCTGATTGGCCTCTTTGCTTCAGACACAGAGAAGGGAGAGTATTTCATGAGAACTTTTACTCCTATGCTTGTCAGGAATAGAATTTGTGTTGTTATATCACAACAATTCTCAACAGCCAGACCCACAGCATTCCTCAGGAATGCCATCTCTAAGTGGAGGCAAGTTAATGTCTTTGTTCATTTCATGGAGTTTGATGGCATGTGGAAGAGAATTATTCCCTTCCATTCAATACTTGAAGGTTTCCCAAGACCCATTGAAGGGAAAGTCTGGATCATGACATTAGTTGGGATCTTTTCCATGGGTAACCATCATCTTCTCAAGTATGTCCATAGTATTTGGACCTTTGCTTTTCAGTGGCAAAAGAATTGGCACACAGATGATGCCTATAAACAATATTTCTTTGTGGAACCTGAATTTCAAAATGAGTGTTTTCACTGCTCTGTTTCAAAACACATCTTTTCTGTCAAAGGACGGAGAAGATGCACCCAGAAAGCACCAGTGGAAACCCAAGAGAAAAAGAATAGGATGCAGATCGCAAATGCCAGCTATATTTACAATTTCATTAAGATACTGGCCCATGCCTTAAATGCTGCATCCAAATCCAAGAGGAGAAGGGAGAAGGGAGAAGAGAGGTTGGGGGCTCCAAGGCTGCAGCCATGGAAGGTAAGGGGTCCCAACAAGGATTCATCAGACTAAATTCCTTTTCAAAGTCTTTGGTGCTCTTTCCCCTTAGTTGTTTAAGATCCTAAGCTTCTGCACAGCATCTCATACTTACTGGAAGAGTTCTGCACCCTCCCTTCTACAACCAAGATGTTTTGCATATTCAAAAAAAAAAATCTTCCCAGCCTTTTTCTGATTTTTAAGCTTCTGTAAACCAGCATGGCTCTTTTCCTTGTAGTCTTTCCTCAAGGCTAAAAGCAGCTCCTTTGATCTCTTCCTTGCCTCCTTTGTCCTTCCCTAAAGCAGGTGAAATTTTTCTTCTCCAAGTGTGGCTCCTTCAAGAGGACTTTTATGATTCAACTGGGTCATTAATGACATCATTGTTATTATTATTTGACATTATTATTTTAAAGACAATTGTATCCATTTAATTATCATGTCATGCATTGCTCAATTAAGAAGATCCCCATTCACCACATAAGGAAGGATTTTGTTGATTCTTTGCTAAAATCAAGTAATATCACCACCATTCACACATGTTAATAAGGACGTTTGATGATATGTTGGAATGAATTTGGAGGATGAGAGAAAGAGATGCTGCATAGGGAAGAATCAGATAAGATGTGGGGGAGGAAACCAGTAGCTACATAACAGGCAGAAAAAGAAAGTCAGATAAGTTCCTCCCCAATTTTATGGACCGTTAAAAGAGTTTATTAAAAGATTTGGACCTTCCCATTGATAACATAGTCTTATAATAAAGTAGGATTGGTTCATCTGATCATTTCCCCCTCTGCTCTACTTGAATGAAGATTAGCCTTGCAACTATTTTCTTAACAAATCCTTGCTTTCTCCTAATCACCTTGTTGTTTTCAAGGAGTTTATGAATACTCTTATTTGTGTTTTTTCTTCAAATGATTGATGACCTTCCCTAAAATGTACCCTAAGTTTCAGGTAATGCACCCATTGAAAGTAGAACTCCGAGGTAGATAGATTCCTCAAAGAACAGTTTATTGGATACGTCATATTGACAAAATGTTGAAAGCTGACTCTGAAAGATCCCGTTTTTTTCACCTAATATAAAAATGAAAGTTCCCCCTGTCCTCCAAGTCATCAGTCACATTGCCTAATAAAGTTGCTGGCAGGTTGCTTGGATACTCCACTCCTCCTCTCTAAGCCACCTGTTGGAATGACCTTGGTTCCCATAGGAAAACTTTTTTTCTTTTGATGGCAAAATTCCAGCTATCTAATTTCCCCCCTCCCTGTCCCCTCTTCTGCCTTGTGGCCACCTTGAAGCCAAAAAAAATGGCCTCAGCCAGGTTCACTTCAAGGTTGACATAGATCACTATACTTTTGGTCAATAAACTAAGTGATTGAGAACTATTACTGAACCTTTGTTCTTGAGTTTTGAAGATAGTGGCAACACTTGTTCTCCCAACTCACAATATTTAGAAGTTAAACAACCACAGAAGAAAGATTCAAATGTGAAAAAATCATGTGAGATTGAAAGATTCACAATATATGAAAGTTTAAAAAAACCACAGAAGAAAGATTCAACTGTAAAAACAGATGAAATTACAAAGCAAGATTTCTGCTTTTTAAATTCCTGGATGTTTCCATTCTAGTTCCATCCATTTCTAAAAAATCGGGAATTGTACAATCTTTCCCTGATGAAAATCTACTTGGATCAAAATGGAGACCTAGCAGTAGATGTGAGGATTATTAGTAGGCTGGTTCTTCCCAAGGAGGATCCCATCAACAAGCATTTGGGATCGTTTGAAAGGCAGCGACTTATAATTAAACACGATGCTTTGTCAGAGCTACAGTTGCTCAACAAGGTGGGGAAAATCTTGGTGTCTTTTTTTCATTTTTTTTCCAAAGAAGTAGGACCCTTTTCAAGTGTCGTAAACCTAGTCAAAAAAGTGGTTAACCTTCACTTAGAATTGAATATGTGGAGTAAAATTAATAATTATATTAGATAGATGGGGGGCCTTCAGTTCTATGGACCAAAGTATCCTTCAGATACTATAATGCTGAAACTGTTATGATCTGATTCAGCTATATCAAAAATGAGATTTGGGGAGATTATTATTTAGGACACAAGTCATTTCCAATTAATGGCTCTTTTGAAATTTATCACCATGAAACTGGTGAGAGAGACACTCATATACTGAAGAACTTCAGGTTAATAGCTTCAGGTTCACTTGTTCCTTGTCTTCAAATATTAGGGATGAAGGCAATTCTTTTAACCAGAGCCTAACTTCAGGTTTGGATTGAATCCAATGAAATGAAAACAAGATTTGATGGAAATTCTGTTGGTCCAATTGGGAAATAACAGGGGACAAAAGAGTCGAAAGGGACCTTGTAGGCCATCTAGTCCAATCCCCCTCTAAAGCAGGAGACCCTACATCATTTCTGACAGATGGCAGTCCAATCTCTTCTTTGAGGTTGAATCTCTCCTTGTTCAGTTTCCATCCATTATTCCTTGTCTGGCCTTCAGGTATTTTGGAAAATAGCTTGACCCCCTCTTCTCTTTGACAGCCCCTCAAATATGATCCTCAAATATGAGAGAGAGAGAGAGAGAGAGAGAGAGAGAGAGAGAGAGAGAGAGAGAGAGAGAGAGAGATGGGACGAGAGAGGGAGGGAAAGAGAGAGAGAGGAGAGAGAGAAAAGGAGAGAAAAAGAGAGAAGAAGATAAGAAAATGATGGAGGGAGAGAATGAGAGGGAAAAGGGATAAGCAAATGAGAAAGAGAGAAGGGGGGAGAAAGGGAGAGGAACAGAAATGAGAGAGTTGGAGGGAGAGAAAAATAAGAGAGTGGGAGTGATCCATTTCCCACAGAAAAACTGGGAGCCACAAAACCCAGGTAGATGTGGATGTGTGGGCCATGTGACTGGGTGGGAGTGATGTTGAGTTGGCCACACCCACCTATGTATTTTGGCTCCCAGTGTTTTCTGTGGAAAATGGTTCCAAATGGCTCTTTGGGTATTTAAAATTGCGGACCCCTGGCCTAAGTGAAGCCCAGAGACTTCTTGAGTAATGTTCATGTCTACCTCCATCTTACATGAATGATGAACCTCAACATATTTCCTTTGGCATTTCTTCTTTTTCTTCTCAGTCTCTGCCTCAGTCCAAATGTGTGGAAAAATGTCAGCCTGGATTTGTCATGAAGGCTCGAGAAGGAGAGCCAGTTTGCTGCTATGACTGCTTTCCTTGTCCAGAGGGGACCATCTCCACTCAGGAAGGTGGGTGACATTATGCCTTTTAAAGACAAATGTAAGTTTGATGGTTTTGTTCTTAATTTTCATGGTGTCCAATTACTACCACAATGGGAGAGATAAAAAAAAAGATTTTGAAGGATGAGGTAGGAAGAAGGATGTTGTGAATTGGTTAGGAAATCTCTCTTTTATTTGCCAATTTGGATGTGTCGTTCCATATTTATCTTTCTTAGGAACATTTGAATTATTTGTAACTTGAGGAATGTTTTTAGTTCAATTGGCTTTTCTCACCCAGACCAACTTTATATAACAGGCCAAAAGATTCATCAATCATACATTTAATCCATTAATCTTTATTATGGTCATAAATCCTCATAAACTGAGATATCTAATTAGGAGGAACAATTGAGGGAGAGATTTTGGGTTGAAGGAACAATGATCAAGTGGATATTTCCTTCTCACCTTTTCTTATCTTTCCAATTTTCTTTATTGTTAAATATTGAGATACAAACAGTTATAACAATAAAAAAGGAAATATAGTCCTCATTTTGAATGGGAAAAAAACCCTGAAAAAGCTGTGTGAGGATTAAAAGGAACAGAAAGTAGGGGTGGAGGGAGAGAACAAATAAAAGATCAATCTACTTAATATCCATTGATATCAATGTTTAATCCATTCTCTATTTAAAATTGTTGCCAAATCTAGAGAGAATAAAATATATTGCTCGAATGCTCGAACATTGGAAGTTTTTAAGAAGTGGGGTAGGGTTTCCTGCCTAAGCAGGAGGTTGGAATAGAAGACCTCCAAGGTCCCTTCCAGTTCTGTTATTCTATTCCATTCCTTTCCATTCCCTTCCATTTCATTCAAAGTGACTCTTGTTGGCATACAAATAAAGCAATGATTAAAAACAATGAGAAATAAACACTAAGAAAG
>JAKRSK010008437.1:0-14238 GCA_029891615.1 Natrix natrix natrix | reverse complement strand
CCCCCTTTTCTCTAGTCCTCCTCCTCCCCTTTCCTCCCCTCCATTCCTCTTCCTCCCCTCCCCCCTTCCCTCTCCTTTCTCCCTCACATCCTCCTGCTCTCCTCTCCACTTCTCCTCCGCCTCTCCTCCTTTTCTCTCCACTCCTCACCTCCTCCTCTCCTTTCCTCTTCCTCCTCCTCCTCCCCACCCTTCCACCTCCTTTCTTCCTCTCCTCCTCCTGCTCTCCTCTCCTACCCCTCTCCCCTTTCCTTCTTGAGTCCTCCCCTTCTCTTGTTTCCATCCCTCCCCTCCCCCTCTCCTCTCTCTTGCCCTGCCCCTTCTCTGGCCCACCTGTTCTCCCTTCCCCCTTGCTTCCCGCTAGCCGTTACTTTCTTGTCCCAGCCGAGAGTATATTGGGCAAAAACGCGAAGGCTGCCAAAGACGTGGGTCCCTTCCTTGTTCCGAAGCAAGAACGGAGGGCATGAGAAGGAGGGAAGGTGGGCAGCGTCAGAGCAAGAGAAATGTTGCTATTTCTCCCAGGGGCTTCTTCAGCGGGCTCTACTCCTACTTTAAGCATGGGGAGAAAAAACAACCCAGAAGGGTGACTTTGGTCCGCTTCCTTTCTCTCTCAGCCCAACCTGCCAGCACAGCCGCTGGCTGGGGAATTCTGAGGCTTCCAGCTGCCAAAGCTCTTTGCCTCTAAACAAGGCAAATAAATCTGCCTCAAGCAACCATTCATCACTCAACCCATCATTTTACTCAGCGGCGCTGCGAGAGGTAAACTTTCCACCCCACCCTGTCGGTGGGAAGCTTTACTGGTGGGGCAGCGCCCCCCGTGGCCGCTGCGAGAACGGCGTTTCTTTTTTACCACTTGATTTCTCAGAAAAGGCAGCGGCCCGTCGGCGGATCCCATTGGCTCCAATCAGGGGATCAGGCGCTTTCTGTGGGAGGAGTCGGAAAGTCCCCGCGCTCGAGGCCAAGAGTCCTGTAGCCGTCATGGGGGTTTTCCGTTCCGAAACGCTGCTGCTACTTTTTCTAATTATCGCTTGCGAAGCAACGCTGTACACGCCTCATCTAGAGCAAGCCTTCCAGAGTTCAGTCGGATTTACTGCCAGATTAATGGGTTTAATCGCAAAATAATTAAATTAATTAATTGCAAAATAAAGTAATTAATTGCAAAATAAAGTAATTAATTGCAAAATAAAGTAATTAATTGCAAAATAAATAAAGTAATTAATTGCAAATTAATTACATTAAATAATTGCAAATTAATTACATTAAATAATTGCAAATTAATTACATTAAATAATTGCAAATTAATTACAAAATAGTTAACTTAATTGCAAAATAGTTAACTTAATTGCAAATTAATTAAATTAATTGCAAATTAATTAATTGTAAATTAAGTAATTCCAAATTAATTACATTAATCACAAATTAATTACATTAATTGCAAATTAAGTAATTGCAAATTAGGTAATTGCAAATTAAGTAATTACAGCCTGAACAATTCCAATTGCTTTGTCTTTTTAGCTGGAAGCATAAATATTACACTAGAAAACATCACTTAGAATGTGGTTATGCTTTCCCCATCTGTAAAATGGGTACAATCATCTAAGGTCCCTTCCAACTCGGCGATTCCATTAGTTTGAGTCATCAGGAAACAAGACACCAGAAATCAGTGTATCCTGGGCGTCGGGCGCTGGCCCCTACAGGTGGGGAACAGGCTGCCCCAGCCCCCGACTCTTCCCCTTGGGAGCTGGGATGGGTGGCAGAGTCAGCTGCAGGGGACTTTGATCTACAGTCAGTGAGAGTAGCCAGTCCAGCGACTAGGACAGCGATGGCGAACCTGTTTTGACTCGCGTGCCATAAGTGGGGGGAGCGCAGGGGGGTCACAGAAGACCAGGACAAGGCAGAGACTCACTCTAGGTCTTTCTCTCCAATGCAGGAAGCAACCAGGCCATTTAGCAGCCCCCTCCCAGGCGAGTGGATCCAACGGGGGCCGTATGGAAAGGGAGGGAGGAAGGGAGGTTGAGGGCTTTGAGATCGAAAGATCCCCTGATGATGAAGATGCTTTGGAAGAACCTTTTCCCTCTCCTATTCATGTCAGCAAGTCACTGAGCGTCCTAATCCTGGGAGGTCCCACAGTCTGGCCTTGTGGAATAAGAGTTTGGGGGCAGGGGTGAAATCCAGCAGGTTCTGACAGGTTCTGGAAAATCGGTAGCGGAAATTTTGAGTAGTTCGGAAAACCAGCAAGTGGCTGGTCCCAGAGTGGGGTGGGAATGGAGATTTTGCAGTATCCTTCCCCTGCAATGCCCACTAAGCCACGCCCACCAAGCCAGACCACGCCCACCATGCTCATAGAACTGGTAGTAAAAAAAATGTGACTTTCACCACTGGTTTGGGGGGCAAGCAGCCCTCCCTCCCCCGAGCCCCAATGCCTCTTCCCCATATTCCTTACCTCAAACACTGACAGATAAGAAATTTGGGAGAGATGCTTTGGGGCTCTGGGGGTGGGGGGAGATGTGTTATTGTCTGCCTGCCCCCAGACTCTTATCCAGAGAGGCCAGACTGTGGCCAGGCCCCTCTCAGGATCTGACTGTCCTGGGTCAGGAGCCTCCGAGAGCTGCAAAGAGGAGATCAGAGGGTTCCCACTGCAAGGAAGGAAAGAGGGACGGACGAGGGAGGGTCCTGCCAGTCACGGATGGAGAGGGGGCTTCTCTCCCCTCCTTGATCCCATCTGGGAATCCCTCCCTCCAGATGCTGCAGGGAAGACCTGGAGTCTCTGGGGGCCATGAAGCCATTTTCACTTGTCTCTGGGGGCAACATGGACTTGAGTTGGGTTTGTGTATCTGAGGGGGGGGGGTATTGATAGGTGTTATATAACTTGTGGGGCAGGTTCTCACCCACCTCAGGAGCCTCTGCCATCCCTGCCCCTCCCCTCCAGTAACTCTGGAGATCCCACCTGGCTGATCCCCCTCTTGAGGCTGCTCCTCCTGCTCCTCCCCTGGGCTGATCTTTGCTGGACGGTGGATTCCTCCTCCTGGCTCCCTCCCAGACTGACCCTGCCTGCTTTCTCCCTCCTCTTGGCAGCACAAATGGACACTCCCAGCATAAGGAGGAGAGGAGAGGAGAGAAGAGGAGAGAAGAGGAGAGAAGATGGGACCGGCCTCCTTCTGAATTAGGCCAGACTCTCAGGAGGAGCCCTCCAGGGCCTTCCTGCATGCTGGAACCAGGATGGATTTTGGGTCTTTCACCATCACTTTTATCATTGCATCAGTGACCTTTTTATTATGATTGAGGAATAGAAAAAGAAAAGAAAACCTTTTATTGTGGAATGAAAAGGATTCAAATTTTATGTTTTATTTACTTGCATCCAGCTGAAGGTATGGAAGATATCCAACACACTTCCTCCTCCTATTTTCCCCACAACGACAACAACCCTGTGAGGCGGGCTTGGCTGAGAGCGACTGGCCCAAGGTACAAGGCCCACGATTCCCCAGAAGAACCGCCAAAGGAGAGAGCAGCCATCTTTGTTTATTTTAGGGAAACTGAAGAGTTTGAAGCTTCCTCAAGATTCATGTCTTCACCAGAGAATAAAAGGAAATAAGGCATTTTATGTACTGCATTTAATACCTCTGACCTTCTCCCCTAGAAAGACGGGTCTTCACTTTGAAAATACAACACAAGCTTTTCATCCAGATTCCAGAGCGAAGATCACTTGGGGTTCTTCACCTGGAACATAGTAGATTCATCCGGCTGGAAGGGACCTCGGAGGTCTTCTAGTCCAGCCCTCAGCTCAAAGCAGGAGAGCTTGCTCCATCCCCGTCAAAATGGCTGCCTTGTCCATTTTCAAAAACCTCCAGTGACCCACAACTCCAGGAGGCAAACTATTCCCCTGAGTAATTATTCTCAATATCAGAAAAGTTCTCCTAAAATTGGATCTCTCTTTAAACAGCTCCCAGCTTTTGTTTCTTGTCCTTCCCTCTGGGGCTTTGAAGAATAAACCAATCCTCTCTTCTCTACCTCAGCTCTTCAAATCCTGGGAGGCTGTTCTCATGTGTCGTCCCCCCCCCCCCCCATCCTTCCCTTGGATAAGTTGGACACACTTAGGTCCCTCAGCCATTTGTCATGGGATTTATTCTCCAGGCCCTTTATCACCTTCCTGGATCTTCTCTGCACCCTTTCTAGGGTCTCTGCATCTTTTTTTTTGTATCCAGGTGACCAGAATTAACCCCGTATCCCAAATGTGGCCTCACTTAGTGCAGGATACAGCGGTGCTTTCGCTTCCCCTGATCTTGATGTTCTCCCTCCGTTGATGCAGCCCCAGGGCTGCTCTGGCTTTTTTGGAAGCAACCCCTGATCCACGGCTGGGAGGGGCACTGAGGGGTCTCCCCTCCCCCTGGCTTTGAAGAAGACAATCCCCTCTTCTATGTGGCAGCCCCCCAAGTTCTGCAAGGCAGTTATCATGTGTGTGTCGTGTCCCCTCCCGATTCTTCTCTGCCAGAGGCTAGAAATCCCTCCCTCCTTCAGTCTCTTCGCCATATAAGATTTGGCCTCCAGATCCTTTATGAACTCTTGTTGCTCTCCTCTGCAGTTTCTAAGGTCTCAGTGTCTTTTTTGTATCGTGGTCACCAGAGTTGTACCCAGCATTCCAAGGGTAGCCACATTTGTGCAGAATAAACCGACATTATGACTTCTAATCTTGATGTTCTCCCTCTGTTGATGCAGCCCAAGACCGCCTTGGCTTTTTTGGCAGCTGCCCCTGATCCCCGGCTGGGAGGGGCACTGAGACGGGTCTCCCTTCCCCCTCCCCTCTGCTCCTCCCCCCAGGATCAGATAAGCCCCCTGCTTTTCCCAGCCTCTCAGTTGCGCCCCTCCCCCAAGAAGTGGAATTCCTGGAAGGGGATTTCCTCATGGAACTTTCACTTTCCCCTCCAGGCCTCTCTCCGCCAGTTGCGCCTGGATGTCTGCCTAGCAACAATGACGACAGGGGTAGGCTTTTTTCCTACTGGTTGAGTTCGCCCAATCGCCAGCCGGCTTGGTTTGCTTGAGACTTCCGGAGAGCGGATCGAAAGTGGAGGATCGAGGCCAGGATGGCTCTCCGCTCTGCACCCTGGCTGCTCCTGGCGTTGGTGGCGGTCGCCCTACGAGAGAGCTGCTTCGGTGAGTCCCTTCGAGGGCCTTGGGGGGGGGGGGTCTCCCATTTTATCAGCCAGGGAATCTCTCTCTGTCTCTTTCTCCTCCCCCCAAAAGTTTATTCCCAGAAGGAGACTCTTGATTCGGTCCTCTTTCTAGTCCGCTCCCCCTCCCCCTCTGGCCACTTTAGGATTAGGCTCCAAAGTTGCCCCCTTCCAGGAGAGCCCCTCTGGGAACAGGACAAGGATGGACCCTCCAGATGTCACTCAAGTCTACCTGGGCGCCCAAGCTCAATTCCTTCCCTCCCCCAAAGTGGAGATTGTCGGAAAGCGGCGTTTGCAGGTGATCAGATCAGTTCACAAACTTCCTGGCTGCCTTCGCCCAACCCCTCCGGCTGGGTCCTCTTTCCTGCCTTTGGAGTCGGTGGGGTGGGGGGGCTTTGTGTCTTTTTGTGGCTCCTGGTGATGGGAGGACCCGGCTTGTTTCTGGGTTCCCAGCATTGGCAGAGGCGGAGGCTGGTGCAAAGGAGCGATGGGGATACGTGTGAATGCAGCAGGATAAGAGTCTGGAGAGAGAAAGGCTCCTGGAATATCCTTCCTCAGGATTCCTCTTCCTTCCTTTTCACTTTCTCCTGGATCCTCACCCTCCCACCGCATCCCAAACCCCAAGATCCCCCCAATTTTCTTTTCTGGGACAGGCAGGGATCATTTGCCTCCTCAGCTGTTCCTTCTTCCATTCCAGAAGCCCCCAATGTGGGACAATTGGCAGAATTAAAATATATGAAATCTAATATTATGATGTTATTATGCCTTAGTATTCAGGAAGGGGCCTTGGGGTGTTCCTGGTTGATTGCTCAGAGAAACTATCAGGGCAGCAGCTTTTCAAAAGACACAAAGAAAACCTGTCAAGATCTTAAGGATTAAATAGGCTGGTTGGAGGCAGAAGAAGAGAAGAACCTCTGGATGGGGAGCATGAAATAAACGGCTTGCTTGGACACTTCTGACTTGAGGAGGTTCATGATTGTGAGGATGCCCAACCTGCGTTACATTCAGATGTTTCTCCTCTCAGGCAGACTTGAGGCTTCCTCACTGCTAAATACAATACAATACAATACAATACAATACAATACAATAGTAGAGTTGGAAGGGACCTTGGAGGTCTTCTAGTCCAACCCCCTGCCTAGGCAGGAAACCCTATACCGTTTCAGACAGATGGCTATCCAACATCTTCTTAAAGACTTCCAGTGTTGGGGCATTCACAACTTCTGGAGGCAAGCTGTTCCACTGATTAATTGTTCTAACTGTCAAGAAGTTTCTCCTCAGTTCTAAGTTGCTTCTCTCCTTGATTAGTTTCCACCCATTGCTTCTTGTTCTACCCTCAGGTGCCTTGGAAAATAGTTTGACTCCCTCTTCTTTGTGGCAACCCCTGAGATATTGGAACACTGCTATCATGTCTCCCCTAGTCCTTCTTTCTATTAAACTAGACATACCCAGTTCCTGCAACTGTTCCTCATATGTTTTAGTCTCCAGTCCCCTAATTATCTTTGTTGCTCTTCTCTGCACTCTTTCTAGAGTCTCCACATCTTTTTTACATCGTGGCGACCAGAACTGAATGCAGTATTCCAAGTGTGGCCTTACCAAGGCATTATAAAGTTGTATTAACACTTCACGTGATCTTGATTCTATCCCTCTGTTGATGCAGCCTAGAACTGTGTTGGCTTTTTTTGGCAGCTGCTGCACACTGCTGGCTCATATTTAAATGGTTGTCCACTAGGACTCCAAGATCCCTTTCACAGTTACTACTACTGAGCAAGGTACCACCTATACTGTACCTGTGCATTCCATTTTTGTTGCCTAAATTATTATTATTATTTAATGCTTCTAGACCGCCCCCTCTCCCGCAAGGGACTCGGGGCGGTGTACAGTTCATACAAAATATAACAGGATACAATAAAATTAAATTAAATATGTACAGTTGACAATTGACATGGAGGAGGTTAAAATGTAGTTAAAAGAATTGTACAAAGCAGATATAAAATAAATTCAAACCCCTAAAAACAAATACAGTAAATTAAAAAACCCCTAAAATAACCAGATATAATACATTTGCCAGGAGGGACAGTTGAATTATGCCAGGCCTGCTAGTCGGAACAGGTGGGTCTTCAGTTTTTGCCGGAAGGAGCGGAGGTCAGAAGTGGTTCTAATGTCGGGAGGGAGGTCATTCCAGAGGGTTGGGCCCATCACAGAGAAGGCCCTACTCCTCGGTGTCGCCCGCTGGCATTGCCTAGTGGACGGCACCAGGAGAAGTCCCTCCCTGTGTGAGCGTATTGGCCGCAGGGATGTATGTGGGAGGATGCGATCCCGCAAGTAACTAGGTCCCGTGCCATGGAGCGCTTTAAAGATGGTAATCAGCACCTTGAAACGCACCCGAAAAACCACAGGCAGCCAGTGCAGCTCGCGCAGGAGAGGTGTTACGTGGGAGTACCTCGTACTCCCCATCACAGCCCGCGCGGCTGCGTTCTGAACTAACTGCAGTCTCCGGGCGCTTCCCAAGGGCAGCCCCATGTAGAGAGCGTTGCAGTAATCCAAGCGGGACGTCACCAGCGCATGAGTGACCGTGCGTAGGGCATCCCGGTCCAGTAGGGGGCGCAATTGGCGCACCAGGCGAACCTGGTGGAACGCCCCCCTTGCCACGGCTGCCACATGGTCCTCCATTGACAGCCGGGCATCAAGGAGGACGCCCAAATTGCGCGCCCGTTCCACAGGGGGCAATTGTTCGCCCCCTATGGCCAGCGATGGGATCAGCTGGCTGAACCGAGGTGCCGGTAGCCACAGCCACTCAGTCTTGGAGGGGTTGAGTTTAAGTCTGTTGTCCCCCATCCAGACCCCGACGGCCTCCAAACACCAGGACATCACTTCGACAGCCTCGTTGGGGTGGTTTGGAGTTGAAATATACAGCTGAGTATCATCAGCGTAGAGGTGATACTCAACCCCAAAACCACGGATGATCTCACCCAGCGGCTTCACATATGTGTTGAACAGGAGAGGCGAGAGGACCGACCCCTGTGGAACTCCACAAGTGAGTGGCCTCAGGGTCGACCTCTGTCCCCCTGTCAACACACATTGCCTCCGGTCGGAGGTAGGAGCCAAACCACCGCAAAACGGTACCTCCGACTCCTATCCCCTCCAACCGGCGCAATAGGATACCATGGTCGATGGTATCAAAAGCCGCCGAGAGGTCTAATAGGACCAGGATAGAGGAACAACCTCTATCTCTGGCCCTCCAGAGATCATCAACCAACGCGACCAAGGCTGTCTCTGTGCTGTGCCCGGGTCGGAAACCGGACTGGCGTGAGTCTAGATACTCGGATTCGTCAAGGTGTCGTGGAAACTGCTGCGCCACCACATTCTCTACAACCTTCGCTAGAAACGGAAGGTTGGAGATTGGACGATAATTAGCTAGCTCCATTGGGTCGAGTGAAGGCCTCTTAAGCAAGGGCCTCACCACCGCCTCTTTCAAGGCGGTTGGTAAGGATCCCTCACCCAATGAGGCATTCACCAGGCCCAGAAGCCAGCCTCGGGTCACCTCCCAAGATGCCAGTACCAACCAGGAGGGACACGGGTCCATTAAACATGTGGTGACCCGATGTAGAACCTTACTCTTTTCACCATTGAATTTCATAATAAAGAGTTCTCCCCTTCAGCTCCAGGGGGATGGGAATGAAGGCATGATAATATAAGCCTTTACTCAACTGACCACATGGCATCTGAACTCAATCAAACCTGGATTCAAAACTCAGCCTGGAGGGTTGCCCTTGCATGGGCCCATGGGAGTCTGGCAACCAAGCAGAATACATTTCTTACACAGGAACAGGAAACAGATAGGTGGGGCAGAACAGATTATAAAAAGCCCTGCAAGCCCTTCTTCTCTGCTCTTCCCTTCTCTTCCTCTCCACCAACATTGAAGCATATGATCACCTTTTCTGTTCAGGACTCAAGCCATGTGGTCCTGTCCACCATTAAAACCATCTTTCCAAGCAGCCTCCATGTCTCCAGTGTCTTTTTCCCCACTTGGAGCCGAACCCAGAAGGCCCTTTTCCATGGAGACCCAGGTTCTGCCCAAATAAGTCCCATGAACGATCCTGAAAATGACCTTTAAAATCTTTGGTGAAAGAATTTCTCCTCTGAAGAGCTTTCCAAATGGAGACCAAAAAGGGGCCTTGGGGATTTTCCAGTTTCACAGATTTCCCAGCTGCATTTTATTCATTTTATTTTCTTTTTATTCTTGTAACCTGGTTAGAAGTTGTTGTTTTTCTGTTCACTGGGCAGCCTTAGAGTCTCTTCCCAGCTGAGCCCCCACCCCCATGGTTGGTCTCAGCAGGAACTCCCACCCAGCCTCAGGGGGGGCCAGGGGGTGGAGAGGCCCATGGATTTCTGTGAATGAGGGGAATTCTGGGAGTTGAAGTCCAAATGGCTGAGTCTGAGAAACTCTGATTTAGGCCTTTACACTGAGAGTCTCTGATCCTGTGAAGGGATGGAGAGCCAGGATCCCAATCCCCTCCCGAGGAGGCTGGGGGGCATTTCTGCCTTTCTTTGGGGTGACAAAGGGCAGGATGAGCCCCAGAGGAGGACAAGGGCCAGAGCAGCTTCTGGGGAAAGTGAAGGGGGGGATTCAGAGGAAAAGCCTCCGTGAATGATGGTTTCAGGGCCCTAACTGGGTTGCTGAGATGAAGGAATCTGGGGATCATCCCAGTGAGATTCCCTGTGGAAGGAGGGGGAGCCCCTCTGAGTCCTGGGTTCAAGGCCGATTCCTGCTCACATGGCCGAACTCTGGGAGGGGAGGGGGCATTTTCCAGCTGGGGGGGGGAGAGGGACAGGAGGAAGATTTGGGAGGCTACGTGGCTTCATTGCCCCTCCCTTCCCCTCCTGTCACAATTGGGGCAGGTAAAGTTTGGGGGACCCGACCTTCCCCTCCTCTCTCACCTCCCCAACGTCCCTGCCCACCAACCCTTCAGGCCCTCCAGAAGTTTCTTCTTTCCCTCTCATTCGCACCCTCATTCCACCTCCGTCCTCCTCTCCCTCTTCCCTTCCTTCCTCCTCCTCCATCCCCCAGCCCTCTTCCTCCTTCCTCCTTCTTCCTCCCCAGAGCCTCAGATGGGAGCCTCCATGGGATCCGGGTCCTTGACTGAAGCCCCCTAACTCTTCTCTTCTGTCTCCCTTCCAGGCGCCTCCTCCCACTCCCTGAAGTACTTCATCTCCTCCATCTCGGACCCCAGTCAGGGGAAGCCAAAGTATGTCGCTGTGGGATACTTGGATGATCAGGTCTTCAGTTACTACGACAGCGACAGCCGGAAGATGCAGCCTCGTGCCTCCTGGATGGAGAAGGTGGGGAAGGACGACCCCCATTACTGGGACAGAAACACCCAGAAATCACGTGGCCAAGAAGAGGCGTTCAGAGACCACCTGGAGACTCTGAGGATTCGCTACAATCAGAGTGAAGGTGAGTGATGGGTCGGGTGGCTCCTCCGGCCCCATAATCCCCTCCCCAAGAACCAGAGGGGGGGGGAGAAAGGGGTTTCTCCATCTCTCTTTCTGGATGTTGATATGAACGGAGGTGAAGAGACCGAAATCTCCCCTCCCCCCATGACAGTTGGGGGGTCCTCGGTGGATCCCCTGCTGTGGGGGAGGAAGGTGGATCCTGGGGGAAGCAGATCCTCCTCCTTCTCTCTGTTTCCACCCCAGAGAAATGAGGGATTAAGTGCAGATCCACCTGGGGAGACTAGATCCCTTTCCTTCACCCCCTTTTGGGGGGGCAATGAGGGGGGGTGGCAAATGCCAGGAGCTCCTCCTCATCCTCCAGTTGGAAGGAGAGGCCAGGAGGCCCAAATGGGGTGGGGGGGGCTCTTGTTGGGGGGGGGATCAGAGGTCCAGGATCCTCCCAATGGGCTTGAGGGGGAAAGAGAGGAAAGGAAGAAGCCTCCATTTGGGGCCCTTCATGGCTTCCCCTCCTTGGTCCCTCAGGCTGAACTCCTGCCCTGCCCTCTTGGAGGGGCTGCCCTGGATTTGGGGGGAGGCTCTTTCTTCATCATCCCTTCCCTTCTTCTGCCACCTTTGGGGGGAGAAGATTCACCTCCAAGGAACCTCATTTAGGAAAAGGGATGGAAGGAAATGTGTGTGTAGCTCAAGGCTCCATTTGGCTGAGGAAAACCTTCTCCACAAACATCAGCCGTTTCCCCTCCTTTCGTCCCACGGAGGTGCAGCCCCTCCCCCCAATTCTTCACCCCTCCCCTTCCCCCTCCCCCCCTCCAGGGAGACCCCAGAGCTCTGCCAGTCCTGCCCCAGATCCCCCAGGATCCCCCCAGATCCCTCCAGGCCCCCTGCTGGCCTCCCAGGGGATCAGAGCTGGACCCAGAGGGCTCCCCCTGGTGGAGGAAGGAGAGCGGTCAGAGTGGAGGGGAGCCTCCTTTCCAGGCTAAAGAGCCCAAAAGGTCCCAACCTTCCCCCCAAGGGAGGCTGCTTCCCCCCTCCCATCGCCTGGGTCGCCTCCTCTGGACCTTCCCCGGCTCCCTCCTCTCCTTTTATGAGGCCTTTGGACCACAACTTCAGACAATACTCCAGATGTGGTTGCTCTGCCTGGATTCATGTAGAGGCTTTGTGACATTTCCCTCTCTTGTGTTTTCAATACCATTTTAATGATCCCTGACGTCCTGTTCAGCTTTTGTATTTCTTTAATATAATTTGTATTACACTTTTTGAACAAAAGATAAACACTACTAGAAAGTAACATAAAGTAAAGCAGAGAAAGGAAATCAAGTAAAATAAAAAAGTACCAGAAAATTAAACCAGTGGAAGAAAATTTGTAAAGAAAAAAGACATGAAGAAAAAGTGATTTCTGATATTCTTCACAGCACTTATAAACATAAATACATATTTAGCCTCTAAAGCAGCCTTTCTAAACCTTTGGACCTTGCAGGAACCCTTGAACTATTTTTCAGATGTCAGGAAACCCCTGAACATCCAGGCTCAGAGATGGGCCAGAATTGTTTCATGCGTAGACCTGTAGAGATGCATTAATAGCGTTCTTACACTAAACATCAAAAACGAAACTTATCTTTTCAATGTGATTGTCAGGGGAAATTTCACCCTGAGCTAATGAGGTCTTAGACCGACGGCTTTTCCAAACAGCATATCTTCAAGAAAGTGAAAGTAAGATCCAGTAACAAGTTCTAATTAAAAACAAGCTTTAATACAAAAATAAGAAAATAGAAATAAAACAAATCTATCTAATTGTTACATTTTGGCAAGAGCAGTTTGTCGCCCACCTTCTTGGCAGACGAACAGAAGATCAAAAGGGAAGAAGTCTCTAGAATGTGTGATGTATTAGAAACGTGTTAAGCATGCGCAGTAAATCATTGTCAGATAAGAAAAACTTCTCTACAGTATAACTTATAATAGAGGCTCAAGTAGACAAACAAAATAACATAGTGACAGTGATCCCTGTGCTTTCTTTTTGCTGCGCAAACATTCAATACTGTGACAACCTGAGATAAGAACACATTTCATCTTCAAGGGAAAGGAGACAATTTGTGTCTTAGCTTTTGATGCTTCTGAAATGACAGAATTTGTTCTCAGAAGTTGAAAACTGCAGCCAAATATTCAGTGCCTTCCTGTGAATGGCAGGAGATTCTTCTTGGACAGAAATCCAGGACTATTTTTTCCATGGGGAGATCAGGGAATCTCCTCTCAAGGGAAGGATCAGACTGGATCTCCCAAGGATCTTCCTCTTCCTCCAAAGGGAAGTTCTCTGGCTGAGCAGAAGATGCAGAGAAAGGATCCCCTCACCTGTCATTCATGGGTGTGGAGAGGAAAGGAGAGGACTGGTCAGTTTAGTCGAACTCTACTTCCAGGTGGTTTTCCCTTAGATTCGAGGGTTCCTGGCGTCCTTCCTCCCTCTTAAGCCCACACAGGAGTAGAAATAATTCAGAATTTCCTTTTGGTTTTCTTTTAAATCCAAGAATCTGTTCACTTGAAGTTGAAATATCTTCTCCAGGGCCTTCCAGGGCCTGTGAACTTCAAACTTCATTTCAAAGGTCAATAACCCTTTGGGTCTCCAGGTCAGACTGGGCCACTTGCTGCTGTTGCTGAGGAAAATATTCCTTTGGGGCCCTTCGAGGCTTCATTCCCACATTGCACTAAACCATGGTTTGCTTCTGGTTAGCCCAAAGTGGGAACCAGCCCTTGTGACTTGGTGCTATTTGTGAACGTAGAACAGGATTTATGGTCACAGAGATCCCTGCAAGCTTTTTCCAGATCGAGCAGATCCTCTTTGAGGCACAAGATCTCATTCCCTCTTTGCAGCTGCAGGTTCAGGCAACTGTTCCCTCTCTAGGATCCCTTCTCTCCCCACCCCCCAAGAGTCTCCCCTGCAGAGGAATGGCAGAAGGAAAGATTGAAGGGTCTAAGTCCTTCCGTTTCTTCGCGACTCCTCCTTTTCTCAATCTCCCTTGGGATCCTCTGCTGGCTTTTCCAGATTCCTTTTCCTGGGGAGATTCAGGGGCTCCATCCTGGGGGGGGGGGAATGCAGGGATGCTGGTCGAGGGAAGGGAAAAGGGCAATTACTGATGGGAGCTTTTCCCCTTGAATGCTTGGGAGGAAATGGGGGTGTCAGTGCCTGTGTCAAAGTCCCTGCAGGGAGGGGGTCTCTGCCTATCTTCAGGACTCCCCAAACCATCCTCCTGTCTGTCTTTTAGGTCTTCACACATGGCAGTGGATGTGTGGCTGTGAGCTCCAGCAAGACAAGAGCAAAAGAGGGTTAATGCAATTTGGCTACGAAGGGAGGACCTTCATCACCTTCGACAAGGAGACCCTCACCTGGGTTGCTCCCACCCCCCAGGCCCAGATCACCCAGAGGAAATGGGATGCTCTTCCAGGATTAAATCAAAGATATAAGTCCTACCTGGAGGAAATCTGCATTGAGTGGCTGGAGAAGCACCTGTCCTACGGGAAGGAGACTCTGCTGAGGACAGGTGAGCATCTGGATGCAGGCTGGACTTTCCTCCTTTATGGCTGGATCTCCTGTACACATTCAGCCTCTTTGGGTCCCTGGTCTTTAGCCTGTTTG
>JAKRSK010008436.1:0-76281 GCA_029891615.1 Natrix natrix natrix | reverse complement strand
TCCAGGATCAGCTGGGTGAGATTACGATCAATGGGGGAATAGCAAACAGGAGCCCCCACTGATGATTGCCCACAGCCCCTCCCTGCCTGGGGAGGACCCTCTCTCTCTTCCATTGGCATCAGTCTCTCTCTGCCCCCTCCCCTTTTCAGAGACAAAATCTCTTTTCCCAATTGATCAGTGTGAGATTCCCTTTGATCTCTCTTCCTCTTAAAATTGGGGTTGTGTCCCTTGGAAAGAGGCCCGGAGGAGCCTCAGATTCAGGGGAGCAGAAGAGGAGGCAAAAAGTGGGGAGAATCTTCTGTGTTGTTGTTGTCTTGAAAGGGAACCTAAAAGACCATCTCCACTATCCCTCCCCTGAAGGGAGCAGCCCAAGATCACTCAGAGTTCAGAGCAGCCAGAGAGGAATTTCCTTGGAGCCTCAATTTGCTTCCGGAGGTTTTTCAGGCTGAGTCCCTGGGAAAGACTCAAAATCAGGAGTTCTTCTGGTTGAGCCTTTTCCAGATGTGGATAATTTCCTAAAACTCTTGGAGAGGCTGCAAGTGTGGAATGTGAATCTCTGGGTTAAAACTAAGTGGTCGGAGATTTTCCTGCCCCTCCAAGTTTCCCATCCACCTTCCAGGCTCTGGAGGGGCTCAGGGTTAATTCTGGGGGTGCCGTTTCTGCAGAGACCCCAAAGGTGACGGTGAGCAGCCGGACGGAGCTGGAGGATGGGATGGAGACGCACGTCTGCCGCGTGGATGGCTTCTACCCCAGGGAGATCGATGCCTCCTGGAGGAGGGATGGGGAGGAATGGCTGGAAGAGACCTTCCATGGATTTCTGGCCCCCAACGCGGATGGGACCTACCACTACTGGCTCAGCATCCGGATCGACCCCAAAGAGAGGAGCCGCTATCACTGCCACGTGGAGCACGACGGCCTGCAGGAGCCTCTGGACTTGGAGCTGAAGGGTGAGAGGCTGCAGGGAGGGGAAGGCTGGGCTCTCTGGCAGGCTGGAGGGTGGTGGGAGAGAAATCTGGCCCCAGATGTGTCCAGATGTGAGCATAGCTGAGCCTTCATCCACTGGTCCTTCCAGTGTTTGAGGCACGTGAAGCTGCAGGGACCAGACCGTAGAAGTGACTTCGGGTGATGGAAAGGACAGAATCCCATCCCAATACTTGGCCGATCCTGATGAAATCCCCTCCGATCCTCTCTTAGGCCTTCCCTGCTTCTTTTCTCCAGCAGAAGAGCAGAAATGACGCTGAGCCCCAGAAAGAGATTTCCTCTTGTTTCCAATCCCTCGAAAGGACCAGAATCAGGAGGAGTCTGGGAGCCCCTTTTCTGAAGGGAGATGTTGGCTAAAAGGGATGAAGGGCAGCTGCCTTCAGGAAAGGCCGAGAGAGGCTGGACTGAGGCATCCGGAGTCAGAAAAGAGGCTCCCAAGTCTGAGCTTTTTCTCCATCAGAGACTCACTTTGTTTTCCTGCTTTGAAGCTCAAAAGGTCTCTCTGTGCAGCTCCTCTAAGAAAGAAACTGCACATTATTTTATGATACCTGAATTCCTGAGGCTCAGCATAAAACCCAAGGAAAAAACCCTCTCTCAGAGAACTCTGCATATGCTCAGAGGTGTCCTTGACGGATACTGGACTTCCAAAGTTGCAAAATTCAAATTCATTTTTTTATTGAGGATTGTCACCAGGATACAAGAAATACTCAAATATAATTGTTATGCTGATATCCCAGGCAGAATAAAATATTCCTTTAAGTTTTGTTGCTGTTTATAGCAAGCATCCATTCACAAGTGGCAGGATTGCTATTCAATGGGAATCCTGAATTTTATGCAAGAGAAATTTAAATTTAAAGTTCCCTCCTCAAACCTTCTCCCCCCCCCCCAAGCAATACCACTTTATAATGCCTTGGTAAGACCTTACTTGGAATTCTTCATCCAGTTTTGTTGGCCATGATATAGAAAAGACATTGAGGCTCTGGAAAGAGTGCAGAGAAGAGCAACAAAGATGATTAGGAGCCTGGAGGCTAAAACATATGAAGAGTAGTTGCAGGAATTGGGCATTTATAGTTTAAGGGAAAGAAGAAGGGTGTGTGTGTGTGTGACATGATATGTTCCAGTATCTCAGGGGCTGCCACAAAGAAGAGGGAGTCAAGCTATTCTCCAAAGCACCTGAGGGCAGGAGAAGAAGCAATGGGT
Organism: Natrix natrix natrix; assembly: GCA_029891615.1. Lineage (NCBI taxonomy): Eukaryota > Metazoa > Chordata > Lepidosauria > Squamata > Natricidae > Natrix > Natrix natrix. The sequence continues at coordinate 74,100 of JAKRSK010008436.1, read as the reverse complement.
GGAAACTAAACAAGGAGAGAAGCAACCTAGAACTGAGGAGAAATTTCCTGACAGGGAGAAGAATTAATCAGTGGAATGGCTTCCCTTCAGAAGTTGTGAATGCTCCATCACCGGAAGCATTTAAGAAGAGGCTGGAGAGCCAGTTGTCTGGAATGGTAGAAGGTCTCCTCCTTGAGCAGAGGGTTGGACTGGAAGACCTCCATGGTCCCTTCCAACTCTGTTATTCCATTATTCTATTTCTGCCATTTTTATGTTATTTCTGGCCTGGACAAAGAAAATGATTAATGAAAGTGTGTACTTTTAAAAAAAAGGCTAGGTGATATGAACTATTTTACTTCAAATAATCAAATGGAAACCCTCAAACTGAAGGAGAAAAAAGATAATGTTCAGATCTGCCTAATTCCACTCAGAGTCATGACTTATTGGAGCAACCTATAAAGAGAACAAAAATGTTTTGTCAACAATTTTTGTTTACATTATTGTGTTGGTGAAGTTTTTGTTTTGGAAGCTGCTATGAGTCAGAAGGTGGCAAAGGGCTGTTTTTGAGTGGAAAAGCTAAAGATGAATTCAGTTGCCTTCATGCTGGGCTGGTGTGAGAAGAAGGCAGCGTCATGAGGAAACGTCCTCTAACAACGGTTATCAAGGCCTCTTCATGTTACCTTTAGAGGGACCCAAAAATGATCACATGGAGTTTTGAATTTGGGGTATTTCCAGCTTTCACTTCTCTAGGTCTCTTCCCTGATTGGGAAGATTGTTTGAGGTTCTCCTTCAATGATCTGCTCTTTCTCCCAATTCAGAACCAACCAATTCAAAATCCAACCTGGGGCTCATCATCGGCTGCGTTGTGGCTGCTCTTATCCTGGCGTGTGTGATTGCTGGAATTGTGGTATTCTTCAGTAAGTATCTCTTTTGGGGGGTGATGGAAGGAAGATGGGGAGATTCCCCCCAAGTCTCTCCCTTTGGGGAGCTTCTTCTGGGCTTCCTTCTGTCCTGTTTTCCCAGCCCTCTTGGGGAGGATCTGAGATCTCAGCCTCTTGCTGGGACTCCAGTCTTGATTCAGCTGAGTCTGAGATTCGGGCAGTCCTGTCTTCTTCTGAGTTGGGAAGAGGCATCCCAGTTCCTTTGTCCCTTTCAAAGGCTTTGGTCAAAGAGCAGCAGAGAAGGATTTCCATGGAAACCTCCCTCCCCTCCCAGCTGCTCCTTCTGCTTCCCCCAATTCCCCTCCATCCATCTCAGAGGCAGCAGGTCTCTCTTGGGGCAAATCAGGAGATGCATTTGTATTTTCAAGATCTTTCTGTCTTGGTTGATGGGACTAAGTGACAGTGAAGCATCTGGAGTTCTTGCTCCTACAGAGGAAGAGTTTGGATGATCTCTGGTGGATTCTTTTGAGCTTTCACTGATTTTTATTCTTGCAGAGAGACGTCAAGATGAGTACAAAGCAGCCCCAAGTGAGTGATTTGTCTTCTTTCCATGTAATCTCCAACTTAGAGCATGGACCAGAGGCACCGTTAGTTGAGAGGGGTATGTGTATGTTTGTGTCTTCCTCTTCATGCTAAGAACCAGGCTGAGGAAGTTGGGCCCCCTTTTCATTATAGCCAGGCTATTAGTAGAAGTGGGAGAAACCTCTAGGAGAAACATCTGGAAGAAGGAACCTTTAAGAAGAGGAGAAGACACAGGTGGTGGAAGGTCCCTCTGACTGAGGACATGCTCTGTTTCCCAAGAAGGCAGAGAGGAAAGGCTTGGCCAAATGAGAGTCAGAAGCTCCATAAAATTAGGGATGAAAAGGGGAATTTTGAGGGAAAAGGAGCTTTGGGGGTTGCCAGCTGGATCGCCTCTTGGTCTCCTGTCCCAAAGGCTCACAACTGGTTACAAAAATAAACTTTGAATCCATCTGTATCTTTTTAGGCCAGCTCTGCCTTCTGGCTTTGTATGATATAAATAATAAATTTTAATAATTCTTTCCAATGCCTTTTAACCAAAGCAGTTTGATCCAAACTCTCTCCATGTTATTTGTGCATTTGTTATTGTGTGGGAGAGAGAAAGGGAGGGAGGCAGCTGGAGTCAGAAAGAGCTGAGCTTCCTATAAGGAGGGAGAGAGACAGACAGACAGACAGACAGACTTCTTCCCTCATCTCCTTTTCCTTTCTTTTCCAGCAAGTGAAGGAGGATCCAGCAGTTCAGGTAAGTCGGAGGGAGCAGCTGCTGTATGAGCCATTCTGACCCTTTGCAAGACTTTGGGGGGATGAGGGGATGAAAAGAGGGAGAGGCCCCCACTTTTTAAAGACCCCCCTAATTCATCCTCTGTGGGTTTTCTCTGAGTCTTCTACTGGTGGAAGAATAATTGCACCCACTTTGGCTTAGTGTTGAGGGCACCAGGCAAGACCGTGAGTTCTAGTCCTGCCTTAGGCATGAATCTCATAAAATCCACTTTCCTTGCACTGGTTGATTCTGCAGAGGAGAAGAAGAAACTCTCCCTGTTGGATTCAGGCAGGGGAGGCAGCCCAGAGTCTGCATGGTGGAGCCTTGGCCCCCTTTGGAGTAAAGAGACCTCAATTATTTGAGGGGACATAGGGAAACCACCAGTGAGGCCATGATCCCCAGTGGTTGGAGACTCTTCTGCTGTCATAGCTGAGAGCTGGCTGACTCTGGAAGGGGGGGGGTCCCTCTCTCAAAGATGTGCCCATCCAGGTTTAGAATTTGGCCCCAACTGAGACCCCAGGCAGGATTGGTGGGGTTACAGTGGTCATCTGAGAATCTCTCCTGGCACTCAGGAGGCTCCCAACCCACATTTCTGGTTGAGATTTCCTCTTTCTGACTCTGGGCTCACCAGTTGGGATTGTTGCTACTGTACCAGCCTCCCTGATGCATAGCCAGCTCCCTGCCTCAGCTGCTGGGGGCATCTCAGGGTTGGCATGGGGTTGCCCAGGATTATGGTCCTGGGAGACCTCAATCTGCCATCCCTGGGTTTGGCCTCCAAAGCAGCCCAGGAGTTCATGGCTGTCATCCGGGGTCCGACTGGAGACAGAGGTCACACACTGGACACGATCTTCTTGTCAGACCAAAGGCAACAGGATCTGATGGGGGAGTTTGGTTTTCATTTAGTGTTTTAAATATTCTACATGGGATTTTATTGAATTTCACTGTGAGCTGCCTACAGTCACCTTAATGAGATTGGTGGAGATGGAAGTTTAATTAGTAAATCAATGAAAAGATGTACTTTCTGTGCAGAATGATTTCCAGAACTTGGGGTATGAACTTAATAGTATAGGTTGTAGGCTTATCTTTTCAGAGGTTTTACCTGTATATAAGGAACAAAAAGGGAAGGGCCAGCGTGTAGCAGAGTTTAATGTTTGGCTAAAGGAGTGGTGTAAAAGGGAAGGCTTTGGTTTTATTAGTCATGAAGCCTGTAGCTGGTCCAATGAAAAACTGTACAAAAGAGATGGGTTGCACCCATCCAAGAAAGGAACTGAGTTACTTGGCATTAAATTCACAGATTTTCTTGATAAACATTTAAACTGAAGAGCGGGACAGAGAATTAATAGATACAGAACATCTCTGTCCCCAGCAAACTAAAATTCATAGGGTTATAAATGCATGTAACATAGATGTGTGTGTGGGTAAGATTATCACTCCTGCTGTCAAGCAAAACCAAGCATGTAATAGTGATTGTCATACCATGTGCATGAATCACACAAGTGGCAAGAAAATAGGGGCAGTCAGGCATAATACAGGTTATGTAGACAGTAAACACAAGGTCAATCAAAATGGACTCAAATGTCTATATACCAATGCACAGAGTATGAGGAATAAACAGGGAGAATTAGAAATTCAAGTAAAAGAGGGCAGATATGATATTATTGCCATTACAGAAACTTGGTGGGATGAAACTGACAAATGGAACATACAGCTAGAAGGATTTAAATTATTTAAAAGAAATAGACCAAATAAAAGAGGAGGTGGAGTTGCACTATATATAAGAAATAACTATGTCTCTACAGAAATAGAGCACAACAATAATGAGAACTATCTTGAATGCATTTGGGTCAATATTAAAGGTTGTGGGGGAAATGACATTGCCATAGGTCTATACTACAGGCCACCCAACCAAGCAGAGGAAGAAGATGAACTTTTTGCTAGTCAGCTAACTAAGGTATGTAGGAAGCACACCACAATAGTAATGGGAGATTTTAACTACCCTGACATCAACTGGGAAACAAACTCTGCACCAAGTGGAAGATCCAACAGGTTCCTAACAAACCTAGCAGACAACTTTGTTTTCCAAAAAGTAGAGAAGGAAACAAGGGGATCAGCCATACTGGACTTAATTCTCACTAACAGAGAGGAAATGATAGAAGGTGTTGAAGCCATAGGAACCCTGGGGGCAAGTGACCATGCAATATTGGAATTCAACATTATCCAAACACAAGTAGTAGAACAAAGTCAAACTAGAGTCTTGGACTTTAAGAAAGCTAATTTCAATAAACTTAGAGAGAGCTTGGGAAAAATTCCATGGATGAGAATCCTCGAGGGGAAAACAACTCAAGAAGCTTGGGAAATTTTGAAAAATGAGATTAGAAAAGCCCAGTCTAACACAATACCAATGAAGAAGAAAAACAACAGCTCCCAAAAGAAACCAGCATGGCTGCATAAACAACTATCTGACAAACTGAAAGACAAAAAAAGTAAGTATAAAAAGTGGAAGGAGGGGGACATAACTAAGGCAGAATATCAGCAAATAGCCCGAGCCTGTAAAGATGAAGTGAGGAAAGCTAAGGCTCACAATGAAGAAAGGCTTGCCACAAAAGTAAAAATTAACAAAAAAAGCTTCTTCCAACATGTTAAAAACAAGAAAAAAGTTAAGGAAACAATTGGTCCATTGCTAGGAGAAAGTGGCAAGAAGGTGACAAGCAACAGGGAGAAAGCAGAACTATTTAACTCATGTTTTGCATCTGTCTTTACACAAAGGGATAAAACAGTCCAACCTATCAAAAGCAGCACCACAAAATTAGGAACACAAATTGAAATAGGGAAGAAAATGGTAAGTGAGCACCTGTCTACCCTAGATGAGTTCAAATCACCAGGACCGGATGGATTACACCCCAGAGTTCTGAAGGAACTAGCAGACGAGATCTCAGAACCACTGAATTATATCTTTCAGAGATCCTGGAACACCGGGGAACTACCAGAGGACTGGAAAAGAGCTGATGTGGTTCCCATCTTCAAAAAAGGGAAAAAATTAGATCCAGGAAACTACAGACCTATCAGCCTAACCTCAATACCAGGAAAGATTCTGGAAAAAATAATCAAGCAACGAATTTGCGAACACCTAGAAGCAAACAAAGTAATAGCCAAAAGCCAACATGGATTTGTCAAAAACAGATCATGCCAGACTAATCTTATTGCATTCTTTGATAATGTGACAAAATTAGTGGACCAGAGGAATGCCGTTGATATAGTTTACTTGGACTTCAGTAAGGCTTTTGATAAGGTAGACCATAACCTACTACTAGATAAAGTAGAAGAATGTGGGTTAGACAGCATCACCACCAGATGGATTGGTAACTGGCTGACCAACCGCACTCAACGTGTAGTTCTCAATGGAACTGCATCTACATGGAGGGAAGTATGCAGTGGAGTACCCCAAGGCTCTGTTTTAGGCCCAGTACTCTTCAACATCTTCATCAATGATTTGGATGAGGGAATAAATGGGGAACTCATCAAATTTGCAGATGATACCAAGCTGGCAGGAATAGCCAACACTCCAGAAGATAGGCTTAAGATACAGAAGGATCTTGACAAACTTGAACATTGGGCACTATCTAATAAAATGAAATTCAATGGTGAAAAGAGTAAGGTTCTACATTTAGGCAACAAAAACGGAATGCACAGGTACAGTATAGGTGATACCTTACTCAGTAGTAGTAACTGTGAAAGGGATCTTGGAGTCCTAGTGGACAACCATTTAAATATGAGCCAGCAGTGTGCAGCAGCTGCCAAAAAAGCCAACACAGTTCTAGGCTGCATCAACAGAGGGATAGAATCAAGATCACGTGAAGTGTTAATACCACTTTATAATGCCTTGGTAAGGCCACACTTGGAATACTGCATTCAGTTCTGGTCGCCACGATGTAAAAAAGAGGTGGAGACTCTAGAAAGAGTGCAGAGAAGAGCAACAAAGATGATTAGGGGACTGGAGACTAAAACATATGAAGAACGGTTGCAGGAACTGGGTATGTTTAGCTTAAGAGAAAGAAGGACTAGGGGAGACATGATAGCATTATTCCAATATCTCAGAGGTTGCCACAAAGAAGAGGGAGTCAAACTATTCTCCAAAGCACCTGAGGGTAGAACAAGAAGCAATGGGTGGAAACTAATCAAGGAGAGAAGCAACTTAGAACTGAGGAGAAATTTCCTGACAGTGAGAACAATTAATCAGTGGAACAGCTTGCCTCCAGAAGTTGTGAATGCCCCAACACTGGAAGTCTTTAAGAAGATGTTGGATAGCTATTTGTCTGAAACGGTATAGGGTTTCCTGCCTAGGCAGGGGGTTGGACTAGAAGACCTCCAAGGTCCCTTCCAACTCTACTATTGTATTGTATTGTATAAAATCTTTACGTCCTCTGAGAAGTTTGGGAAGCTGAAGAGGTTGAATGGTGAAGGGAGAGATTTCTCCTCCTCAGAGGATCCAGACATTCATTCATTCTGTCTCTTTCTCTCCAATCCAGGGATCAACCAGACTGCTTAGCAGCCCCCTTGCAGGTGAGTGGTCTCGGTGGGGGCCGTGTGGGGTGAGAGGGAGGGGGGACTTTGGGGTCCAAGGACCAAGTGAGGGTGAAGATGCTTTGGGGATCCCTCTTCTCTCTCCTATTCACCTCAAACACTGGAAGGTAAGGAGTTTGGGGGAGAGGGCTTGGGGGAGGGGTCTTCCTGCCCCCAAACTCTGATCCTCTGGCACCTCTCAGGCTCTGACTGTCTTGATCCAACTCACCCTTGAATACTTTCTCCCTCCTCTTTGCAGGGGACACGCCCAGCATGAGGAGAGAGGAGAGAAGAGGGGATCGGCCTCCTTCTGAATTAGGCCGGGCTCTCAGGAGGAGCCATTCAGGGCCTTCCTGCATGCTGCAACTAGGAGAGATTTTGGGGTCTTTCATCACTGTTTTTATCACTGAATCAGTAAACTTTTTCTATTATGACTGAGGAGCAGAGGAGAAAAGAAGATATTGATTGTTGCTAATTGTGGAATCAAAATATTTCAAATTAGATTTCGTAGATAATAGTTTATCATAGATAAATAGGTTACATAACACCCTTAATGGGCTTTTGCTGATTAGTCTTAGTGGATAGAGGTTAGAGGCTAAAGATGAGGTTTTAGAGATGGGTTTATAGAGAATGGGGTGAGGAATCGGAGGAAGAGTTTCTTGGTTTTACTTTAAGAAAGATTGATAAGTTGTTAATTTTCATTATATTTGTTGGAGATAAAGGTGGAGGTTACTTTTTGTTTTTTCCTTGTGTTTTATCTGTTTAATGTGATCTTCGATGAAACTATTACTAAGAAAAGTGTGGATTTTTAATTGATTGTTGCACCGTTATTTGACCATATATTTCATAACACAAAGTTTGACAATCCATATAAAGAGTGTAACATTTGACACTGATTTTTTTAATAGATTGCCGTTTATGGCTTTTCATGATTTAGAAAAACGGATGATGAAATCAATTGTCAGCCTGCTATCTCCTTAACAATTGCACATCTTTTGTAAGTTTGCCAAAATTTGTTTGATGAAAATAAATGATTTCTTTTCCTCTTACTTGATTGCTGTATCTTTGGGGAGGTTGGAATTAAGAGGGATTCTACCCTCCTTGTTGATCAGAGACCCCGATTCCAATTTCACTTTGAGTGATAGGAAGGGGGAGGAAGCAAAGCAAAATCTCGAAGGAGGAAGAACTGGGGGATTTCCTGTGTGCTCCTTCGGGGAGGAGGCAGCCATTTTGCTCCTATGTCCTGATGTTCCTCCAGCCTCACCAGTTGATCTTGTGCAAAAGGGCTACTTGGTCTTGGCTTGGTGGTGGCAGCAACAGAGGCTGCCTCTCCCTCAGATCCTCCTTTGCCTCAGTATTGGCCAAGCGGCTGGTCTTTGGGTCTCACCCAGGGGCCCTTCGGGAGACAGGAGCTGAATGACCAGCCACAGCCGTCCTGGTCCCCCTGCAGAAGGGCAGCTTCTCCTGCTTCTGGGAGATCCTCTCTGGGCTCCTCAGCTGCCCAGTCTGATGCAGCGGCCCAAGAGTGGGGAGATCTTTGATGGATGGGAAAGACGTCCCCATATTACAATGGTTGCTTTGGGAGCACGGAGGAGTGAAGAGGATGTGGGTCTGTCCAGGGTGAAATCTACTTACCTTCACTACTGGTGTGCAAATGTGAGCGTGCGCACGCCACCTCCACACATGCGTAGGACCTCCCGCACACGCACAGTGTCCAAAACAGATATGATGACGTCTGGGTGGGTGGGCGGAGCCTGCAAAGGTAAGGAGAACAGCGAGTGGGGGGGGGGAGGAATCCTCTGGGCCCCACGATTTAGAGTAGCTGCTTTCTAGCCAATATAAATCATGTGTCACAGCTGATCATGGGAAATACCAGTTCGCCCGACCCAATAGCATTTTTTTACTCCCAGTTCAGGCGAACCGGTCTGAACTGGTAGCCTTTCACCCCTGAGCCTGTCCTCCCCGTCCCTTAGGACTAGCCTCTTTGGAAGCTGAAGAAGAAAACTTGGAAACATTTTGCAAGAATTCGGTGCAGATTTCAGCCTCTTCTATGGATTCCAAACGTTTAGAAATGTATTTATTAATTAGAATATGTGACCGTCCAGCTCAGATAAGAGGCTCTGGTCAGCCAACACAATAAAAATATCAATACAAGAACAAAATACCATAAATATAAAGCACGAAAGAAAAATGAGCACCAAGGATAAACCAGCTAGCCACAGATTCATTCATTTTCTTCTACAGGGAGTCCTCGACTTACAACAGTTCATTTAGTGACCATTCAAGGTTACAATAGGATTCAAAAAAAGTGACTTATGACCATTTTTCACACTTGTGCCCGTTGCAGCATTCCTGTGGTCATGTGATCAACATTTGGACGCTTGGCAACTGGTTCATACTTACGACTGTTTCAGTGTCCTGGAGTCCCATGATCCCCTCCTGTGTCCTTTTGACAAGCAAAGTCAATGGGGAAGCCAGTTTCACTTAACAACCGTGTTACTAACTTAACAATTTGAGTGATTCATTTAACAACCATAGCAAGAAAGTTGTAAAATTGGGCAAAATTCACTGAGCAAATGTTCCACTTAACAGCAGAAATGTTGAGCTTAATTCTGGTCGTAAGTAGAGGACTACCTGTACCAGGCTAGAAACCAGGAGGCAGTGAGTTCAAGTCCCGCCTCAGGCACGAGAGTCAGCTGTGAGATTTTGGGCCAGTCATGGTGTCTCCACAGGGTTGTTGGGAGGAAAATAGGACAAGGAAAGAGCGTTATTTACGTCCTCAGCCCTGAGTTCTTTAGGAAAGAGATAAAGGTGAAGAAAGAAACTCAGGGGCTTAACTCTCTCCCGATCTCAAGGACCCCTGAAAGAAACACAAAAGGCCCTCGTGATTCAGCCTGATCCAGTGGTGGGTTTCAAAAGTTTTTAAAACCTCTTCTGTAGGTGTGGCCTGCTTTGTGGGAGTGGCTTGCCAGCTATGTGACTGGGTGGGAGTGGCTTGGCAGTCATGTGACTGGGTGGGCGTGACCAACTTGTAAAATGTGGTGAAACTCACTTAACAACGCTCTTGCTTAGCAACCAAAAAGTTGGCTCAGGAACTCTGGCATTTAAAGCACGCAAGTCTTAAAGCTGTCAAGTTACAAGACCCATGCACCCCTAACCCTTCAGAAAAAAAAAACTCCAGGGGTGTTCAAACTTGAAAGCTTTAAGACTCGTGGACTTCAACTCCCAGAATTCCTCCTCTCGCTTTTCATCTTGATGATGTGTGGATGGGCAGGGGGGAGGGAGCTGGAACCGGTTCTAAACGGCCCTGTAGATTTGTGGAACCTCTTCTATAGAAGAAGTTAGAACTGGGAGGAACCCACCCCTGGCCTGATCTAACGTCCAAAGGAAATAATGTCCCAGTCGGTTGGTGGTAGAGCCTTAGTCACATCCTTCCTTGATGACTTTAAGGATTGCGGTTCAAGAATCAGAAAATTATAAGCAGAGAACTAAAGACAAAATAATAATTGTGTGAAAGTCTTCTTTGCCTCTTTCCTGGGAAACACCCCACACACACACACACATTTAATGACTTTGTCAAGATTGAATCGCTTTATTGCCTTCCAGCTTCTATCGCTATTCAACTGGCCAATTGTAGGAAGTTAAAACCCACGCTAGAAAAATGAAATATCCTGGAAAATATTAAAAAGGCAGACTATTATATTTCCCTGGATCAGAAATGGAGATTTTAGATAGGAAACAGACTCACTCTTAATAGCCCCACCTTTGTTAATGGGCCCTTAAAATGCAGGAGCCAGTCTATTCTACATAACAAAAGTCTCCCCCTTCAGCTCCAGTGGGAGGGGATTAAGGGGTGATAGTATTAGCCCTTTACCCATCTCACCACAGGGCACCTGGGAAGAAGCAATGCTCAACCAAACATGGACTCAAAGCACAGCCTAGAGAGTTGCCCCTGCATGGCCCCATGGGAGTCTGACAACCAATCAGAATGCAGGATCAAGATCAAAGGCCAGAGAGGGCATAAAACCAGGGACTTTCAACATCTCGCTCTCTTTTCTTCACCCAACATTGAAGCATGTGATCACCTTTTCCCCCCCAGACCTCAAACCATGTGGTCCTGTCCACCATTAAACCATCTTTCCAAGCAGCCTCCATGTTTCCAGTGTCTTTTTCCCCACTTGGAACTGAATCCAGGAGGACATTTCTTCCAACACAATGGAAAGGGGAGAGGGGTGGAATGTGTAGGGAGGAAACGGGATGCCAAGATGCTTCCTCGGAGGGTGAGAACTTGCAAAACGCCAAGGTCACTACTGCAGGTGTTTGCTGGGGAAGTGGACTTTTCCCATAACAAAAGCTTTACAATTGGACATCGCGAACACCTGAGGGGTGGGAGAAGGGCATCTATTGTTTAATTGAGCAAGGGAAAAGCACAGCTGGTTTTGCTTCTTCAGTTCCCAGATGGTGAATTCAATAAAGTTTTACTTTTGGGGATTCAACGACCCTGAGAGTTCCTTTTTGGGGAGTTCGCTAGTTGGACTGTTGACAAACTGCTTTGTTTAATAACCGAGTTGCCAGTTCCTATTTTGGTTGTTAAGTGAGATTACCTTTACCCAGGGATGGGATCCTACCGGTTTAAGGAGAGAGAGAAAAGACAGAAAGAGATAGAGAGGGAAAGAGAGAGAGAGGGAGGGAAAGAGGGAGGGGGAAGGAAAGGGAGAGAAACAGACAGAGAGGAAGGGAGGGGAAGAGAGAGACAAAAAGGGAGGGAAAGAGAAAGGGAAAGGAGGAAAGAGGGGGAGGGAAAGAGAGGGGGGAAAGACAAAGAGGGAGGGGAAGAGGGGGAAGAGAGGGGGGAAAGAAAGACAGAAAGGAAGGGGAAGCGGGGGGGGGAGACAGAGAGGGACAGAGGGGTAGAGTGGGAAAGAGAAAGAGGGAGGAAAGAGAGAGAGGGAGAGAAAGGGGGAAAAGAGGGAGGGAAAGAAATAGAGAGGGGGAAGAGAGAGAGAAAGAGAAAAAGTTGATATTACAAAAGTTTTATTGTTGTTAAACATATTTCCAAAGCAGGAAAAAAATTAAGGGGCGTAAAAGTGCATTTATCATCTTTTTCTTGTATTCAGGTCAAATTGCCGTGATGGCACTTTGCGATAAATAAGTGGGTTTTGGGGTGCAGTTTGGGCACTTGGTCTCTAAAAAGTTCCCCATCACTGCTATAGGGCCTCCTGCTTGAGCAAGGGGTGGACTAGAAGACCTCCAGGTTCCCTTCCAACTCTGTTATTCTGTTAATTCTGAACAATTGCCACTGGAGCTATAGAAAGCATGCAAAATGGAGGAACGGAAAAGTTCCCTTCAAGAGAAGCTCAAAACAAGAAGAGGCTCATTTTGAAGAAGTACAGCAAAGAACAGGAGAGAGACAAATATATATTCCTTCAATCTTTTACTGTTGCAATTTATTAATAAAAATATAGAAACATACAATTAATTTTGTTCACTACCTTTTTCCATTGAATTAAAAGCCATTTCCCTGTTTTCCATAGAAATATCACTTGAGTAGTAGAAATTTGAAGGATGCAACCATTTTCTGGTAATTCTCCAGCTGAGCTAAAGGAGACCTATCCGTGGGACTTCTATCCAAACACAGATTTACAAACACTATAAGGGACCACAGAGATACTTTAGTTAACAAAACAAAGAGGAGGTCAAGCTGCGCCGGAGACCAATATTAAAGCTTGTAGTAAAAGGGGAGAGTTCTGTAAAAAGTTCTCACAGGCCAAATTTGAACAAAGGAAAAACTGATGCATTCATTGGTGCGTTTACTAAAGAAGACAATGGCTTGGAAACAGGATTTTGCACTTTCCACAGTGAAGTCTCCAGGGCCCAAGTTGCTACTTAACACCACATGATTTGTGCCCAGATGAGAAAGAACAACCTCCTCTTCCAAATGGCTGACATTCAGCAACCCTTGACTGGCCCAAAGCTGCTAGACAGGCCAGCTTCTGGGTCCCCCTCTTTCCCTAAGAGAATGCTGTTCTCCATCTCCCCAGCCAATCATTCCTTTGGCATGGACAAAAGCAGTGGATCCCATGGCTGACCTCTCCCTTGCTTAGTTTAGTTTAGTTTAGTTTAGTTTATTTGGTGCTTCTAGACCGCCCCCTCTCCCAGAAGGGACTCGGGGCGGTGTACAGTCCATAGAGAATATCACAAAATACAATAAAAATTAAATATGTACAGTTTGGAGGAGGTTAAAATGCAATTAAAAGAACTGTACAAAGCTAAATAAATATAATTTTTTTTAAAATCCCTAAAACAGACACAACAAATTAAAAAACCCTAGGATAACCAGATAATAATATATTTGCCAGGAGGGACAGTTGTAATTATGCCAGGCCTGCTAATCGGAACAGGTGAGTCTTCAATTTTTGCCGGAAGGAGCGGAGGTCAGAAGTGGTTCTAATGTCGGGGGGGAGGTCATTCCAGAGGGTTGGGCCCATCACAGAGAAGGCCCTACTCCTTGGTGTCGCCCGTTGGCATTGCCTAGTGGACGGCACCAGGAGAAGTCCCTCCCTGTGTGAGCGAATTGGCCGCAGGGATGTATGTGGGAGGATGCGATCCCGCAAGTAACTAGGTCCCGTGCCATGGAGCGCTTTAAAGATGGTAATCAGCACCTTGAAACGCACCCGAAAAACCACAGGTAGCCAGTGCAGCTCGCGCAGGAGAGGTGTTACGTGGGAGTACCTTGTACTCCCCATCACAGCCCGCGCGGCTGCGTTCTGAACTAACTGCAGTCTCCGGGCGCGTCCCAAGGGCAGCCCCATGTAGAGAGCGTTGCAGTAATCCAGGCGGGACGTCACCAGCGCATGAGTGACCGTGCGTAGGGCATCCCGGTCCAGTAGGGGGCGCAATTGGCGCACCAGGCGAACCTGGTGGAACGCCCCCCTCGCCACGGCTGCCACATGGTCATCCATTGACAGCCGGGCATCAAGGAGGACGCCCAAATTGCGCGCCCGTTCCACAGGGGGCAATTGTTCGCCCCCTATGGCCAGCAATGGAATCAGCTGGCTGAACCGAGGTGCCGGTAGCCACAGCCACTCGGTCTTGGAGGGGTTGAGTTTAAGTCTGTTGTCCCCCATCCAGACCCCGACGGCTTCCAAGCACCGGGACATCACTTTGACAGCCTCGTTGGGGTGGTTTGGGGTTGAAATATACAGCTGAGTATCATCAGCGTAGAGGTGATACTCAACCCCAAAACCACGGATGATCTCACCCAGCGGCTTCACATATGTGTTGAACAGGAGAGGCGAGAGGACCGACCCCTGTGGCACTCCACAAGTGAGTGGCCTCGGGGTCGACCTCTGTCCCCCTGTCAACACACATTGCCTCCGGTCGGAGAGGTAGGAGCCGAACCACCGCAAAACGGTACCTCCGACTCCTATCCCCTCCAACCGGCGCAATAGGATACCATGGTCGATTGTAACTCCAGAAGTCACTCCGCCTGGGTCCTTTCCACCAGTCTGGAGTAGGGGCCTCTCTGGCCCATCAGCTCCGTGTGAGTCCCCTTCTCCACAACCTCCCCTCCTTCCAGCACCACAATCTTGTCTGCGTTCTCCACCGCCTGCATCCGGTGAGCAATCACCAGCACCGTCCGGCCTCCCCTCTTCACAGCCTGCTGGATCTAGAAATGGAAGCAGTGATCCAGAGAAAATCCTGGGTTCCTTAGACGCTCTAGATAGAAGCTCCCTCACATTCCCAGTGAAAAGCGTTTCTCCAGCTCTGCAATACAGTTTGGCCCCAAAGGTTTTGCAGTCTGGAAAACAATAAAAGCCGCCCAAATGAAGACAAGTATGTGTGTCTCAGGAGAATGTTGCATGATCCACTTTGGGTCGGTCTCCGGGACGAGAAGTTTAGTCTTCTCATCTTTCAGATTCAACCCGGAGCCTTTCCTCAGGGAAATTCCCTCTCACCAAAATGTAAGTAGCACAGAGGAGAAGCTGCCCGCCATTTTCCCTTCCCTTCCCAGCATCACAATCTTGTGAGAATTCACTGGCGCAAAATATTCAAATATTTGATTTCATTCTGTAATACTCTTTGCTGTTTGACTATATTTTCTCATTTAATTTGATGTATGGTATGTGTGAGCAGCTCAGAGTCGGTTTACGACCAGAGTGGCATGTCTGGCTGGTAAAATCAATAAATATATTTACTGTACATCTGTTCAAATAAGCATTTTGATCCATATTATCTGCTCACATAGTGCTATTGTTCAATAGTTTTCACTATACATAATCCAGTAGCTCTCAAGACTTTAGATTCAAATCCTAATAACCCTCAGAAGACAAACTGATAAAAGAAAAGATAATTCAATAGAAGAATCTAAATCAGGAGAGGGCACCCTGATTTTAAAGCCTATTTATCACCAAGATAAACTTGGAAGAAATTACAACACGTCCAGTCAAATAAACCCAGTTTTCCTATGCTGTCACCTCTCAAACATTCAGATTAAGCCCTTCAGCGACCCTAAACTACTCCAGCCAAGGTCCACTCCCAGCCCCTTATGGATCCCCCACACTCACTGCATCGTCACTCTTGAAGTCCAAGGCACTCGTGGCTTCATCCAGCACCAAGACCTTTGGGTCACGGATCAGGGCCCGGGCGATGGCCAACCGTTGCTTCTGCCCAATGGAGAGCTGGTCCCCCTTTTCCCCCACCTCTAAAAGAAGGCAAGCAAGAGAGACGGAGGAGATCGAGAGCAAAGTCAAGACAGGCCAAATCTTTTTTTTTTTAAACAAAGTTTTATTGTTTTTTGGGTGTTTTACAAAAGGAAAAGGTATGGGGAAAGTTACAAATTGTGGCAGCCGCAAACTGCGGTAGGTATACCCCCCCTCCAGACTCATGGTGTACATTTGCATAGCATTCAAATATTATATAATAACATATAGTCAGTGTGGTAGATTCATTAGTAATTTCAATCAATTTATGTCATGTGGATTTTCTTACTTATTTGTGTGATCTGAGCTTTCTTGATGTCGCCCCATCTCCCCCTGTTGGCAGTGCTCCTGCCCCTCCCGTGTCTTGTGCGTCTACTGGGATATCTTCTGGTTTTTCTAGGAGTAATTTATTTTTTTCCATAAAGGCCTGCGCCTCTATGTGTGTATTAATTCTGACCCTTGTCTCCTCCCAGAATATTAACATACCTTCAGGCAGCAACCAACGAAACCACACCCCCTTCTGGTATAATTTATTCGCCAATTGCGAATAATATTTTCTTTTCTCCCTCACTTTCTTGGGGATCTGTTTCAGTATGGTTATCTCCTTATCTTTGTATATCAGGGCTTGTCCCCTTTGTGTATTCAGAATTTCATCTCTTGTGCTTTTCCTAAGAAATTTAATGTTTACCTCCCTGGGGACATTGTGTGTTCTAGCATATGCGGAGTTCACTCTATAAACCAGGTCTATTTCCCACCCCATCTGTTGTTTTTCTTTCTGAGTATACTCAGCCAAGATAGTTGTCATGATGTCCCTAATGTTTTCATCATCTGTCTCCATCACATTCTGAAACCTAAGATAAAAGGACATTCTCTCAAACTCTATTTTCATTTGTTGGGTGTCAAGCTCTTTGTTTCCCTTTTGCACGCCCTCCACCCACACCCCCATATCAGCCGCCCCCTGCTCCAAGAGATCCAGTCTCTGTGAGTTCTTATTAATTTTTTCCTGGTTCCCTCTAATTTCTTCTTTCATGTCCTTCAGTTGTTTTTTATTTCCTCTTGTCCCTGTAGAATTTGCTGAAACATTTGATGAAACTCCAAGTCCGTAGTTTTAACTTGTTTAAAAGCTGTCAATGTTGATTGTGTGCTCGGACTTGAGGTTGCAGATGTCGGGGCAGAGGCAGCAAAGCCAGACTTTCCAGGAGGTGGTCTTTTAGATGTCATTGTTAGTAATAAAGAGTCCAGACAGTATAGAGAAGAATCAGTCAGAGTGGTAGAGCAGCCAAGGGAGTTCGGGGGGGGGGTAGAGAGACCAGGCACAAGGGAGCTCTCTAATCACCCTGGCAGGGAACAGACGTTTTTCACTCCAAAAAGTTCAAAAGCAAACAATCCACAAGAGAATTATCCAAATAACACGGAGACAAAGACCGTAAGCCTGAAGCTAAGAGGTGGAGTCAAGTTCACCTTTCATAAAGACAACGGAAGTGTGCCATCTTGCCCTGCCAACTTCGGGTACTGAGGCAACAAATAAGTTTTCAAAATTCAAAGTTCCCAAGGCTTCCAGATCCCATTGTCTTAAAACCTAAAGGTTTAAATCTGAAGATCCATTTAGTTGGAGTGTGACCTCTTTGGTTTGGCTCTCCCCCTCCCTCCTTCCCTGGGGCTACGAGCACATTTGTTTCTAGCCGCTTGTCCAAGGGGGGGGGGGGAAATCCCCCTCCCCTCCAGCCGCACTTCTCCAAGTTAGCCAAAAGTTCCAATTAACACAACTGACAAGTTTTAGGATTGGTAATAGGTATGAAGGGAGTCTACACCTCACCGCACCGCCGCTGCATCCTTCAACTGTCTTTTTTTCTTCTGGACAGCCTCACAGCGAAGACGCTTCAGCGCGCCTCCCCTTTGCGCTCCTCGGTGCCTGATGCGAAGCGGGACCCCCCCGACGGCCGCCGCCGATGCAGGGGTCCTCCCGCCGCGCCACTCCTCTGGCAGAACGCCTCTCCGGGGCGTCCTGTGCCCCCCAAGGAGTGGGGAGCCCACCGGGGATGCGCGGGGCGAGCAGTCTCTGCCCGTTGCCGTCAGCCATCGGAACCGGAAGTCAAGACAGGCCAAATCTTGTTGCCCTAAAGGGATGGCAAAGTCATCAGTGGACAAGAACAAGGCAAAACTTGAAGCTCTTTGAAGTGGGAGGGAGTGCAATTTGGACTCTCATTGGCTCTCTTATTTCCAGGGCAAAAAGTCTAGAGGAGGGGGAAAGACCCCTGCACTCTTTAAGAACGGTAGAAGAGATTTTAGGACTCGTGACTTTTGAAAGGGCCCAACAGTGCAATCAGCTCTTTGAATTCTCTTTTCGGTATTTAATGGTTTAATGATACTACAATTAAAATAATCTATGTAACTTCAAGGACTAGTTGCAACCTCCATTTGTTCGGCACCGCTGTAATTTGGAACGATAGCCAAAGGAGTGGTCCTAACACGAGAACTACTGTATCTATTGCAACAAAGCAATCAGGATTTCGCTTCAGAGGGTGCAAGAATTAGGACTGGTGGGTTTACCAGGAGGGAAGTGGGGGGTTTTATGGGATGAATCAAGGGGGGGATTTTGCCCACCTGCATCAAAGCCTCCTTCCAGTTCACGGATGAATCCCAAGGCATCGGCTTCTTTTGCTGCTCTGATCACATCTTCCTCGCTGCAGCCTTGTAGGCCGTAAGTGATATTCTCCCTGATGGACCCAGAGAATAGGACGGGCTCCTGGCCCACCAGGGCCACCTGCAATTGGACAGGGAGGCCTATCAGGACAGGGCTGGGCTGAGGGAGAAACGTCACTGATCCTCCTCATCAAGCACTTTCCAAAGAGGGGCTGGTTGATGCTCAAAGTTGACACTTAGGGTGCAGAACACAGAATAATAGAGTTGGAAGGGACCTTGGAGGTCTTCTAGTCCAGCCCCCTGCTCAGGCAGGAAACCTTACACCACTTCGGACAAATGGTTATCCAACCTCTTTTCAAACACTTCCAGTGTTGGACCATTCACAACTTCTGGAGGCAAGTTGTTCCCCTGATTAATTCTTCTCACTGTCAGGAAATTTCTCCTCAGTTCTAAGTTTCTTCTCTCCTTGGTTAATATCCACCTGTTGCTTTTTGTCCTGCCTTCAAGTGCTTTGGAAAACAGGTTGATTCCCTGGAGAGATTCTCAGTCATCCAGGTCTCGGTTGTCCTGAAGGTGCTTTTTCAGGAGGGAAATGGACCTTCTTGTAGTGAATCTTACATGCAGACATAAGTTTCACCACATCTCCCAACTGAAGACCTTGAGCTGTTCTCCGCTCTTTTTCATTTGGAAGCAAAGGGGCAACACCCAGCCAACCTCACCTGATTTTGAAAAGCTACATCAGACCTTGTTGGCATCTGGATTAATTCCCGGTCTGTGGCTAGATTAGGAAGGTCACCAAAAGAAATCACATCAGGGTAACCTTTACACGGTTGCCAGAGAAACGGTACGGCCTCATTTATAGATCACAGGAGATTGTAAACTTTTATCTCAGGATATAAACCACCTATGCAGAATTTCCTGAATGCCGCACCTTTTTACTTATCAAGGAACATAAGAAATCAAAAGCCTTTCATTCCACGTATCTTTTACCACCTTCTGCACTAGAGAACAGCTGGGCATCTTTGGAGATTTCAAGCACCACTTTTGTGGCCACCAAAGTTGCCTTAATGGCATTGCCTTCACCATTCTCTGGGGCGTTTTTGCATGTCAGCCACACAATTCTCAAAATCAGAGCCTCTTCCCCCGTTTTTGAGACAGGAAATGCAGAGAAAGCACCGTGTAGGCCAGGGGTGTCAAACACGATTTCATTGAGGGCCACATCAGGGTTGTGTTTGACCTCAGGGGGCCGGGTGGACGTAGCCAGGGTGGGCGTGGCCACCTCAATGTCACTCACCGAGGCTCCGTTTTCAGCCACGACGGCCCTTCCTGGCTCTGTTTTTGGCTGCGACAGCCTCCTGCAGCCCTCTGCTAGCCAAAAGGGAGCTCGGGAGGGCCGTGTGCAGCTCTCCCGGGCTGTGCTTTGGACTGCGATGGCCTCCTACAAACCTCTGCCACACGGCCTCCCTGAGCTCCATTTTCACTGGCAGAGGATTGCAGGAGGCTTTCACAGCCCAAAACGGAGCCCGGGAGGCTGTGTGTGGCCCTCCCAACCTCCCTTTTGGCTGGCAGGGGCACCACGGGCAGGTCCTTCACTGTTTTCAGGGTGCGCCCACAGGCCAGATCTAAGCACCCCATGGGCTGGATCCGGCCCCCAGGCCTTGAGTTTGACACCCTGGCGTAGGCCATAAAATTAGGGTTTTAAAACACAAGCAGACAAAAACTGCAATGCTCTTAAAGCCCAATCAGTTCCAGCCACGTCCTGCTAATATCCCATGGTCCTCCCTACTCTGCATCAACCCCCCACCTTCCAAAAGATCCCCAAGTGTTGCCCTTCCACCCCCCAAGGGGACCCAGGCCTCATCCTGCGGGTGATGAGACTCCCAAGGGACACTGGGTTGGTCTCATTCAAACTGCATTTCTTCCCTCTCCATCTCTCAACCACTTTCTCTTCCTGGTTGAATAAACCCCCATTCTAGTGCCAAGGAACCCAAACATTTCAGTCCAGAAGGGGATGAACCTGAGAGGCTTCCCCTCACCCTCTGCTGCTCCCAACCAGGCTGCTCCCTCCTCTCTCACCTGCCTATGGAGATACCTGTGCTCCTATTTCCCAACTGGGACTCCGTCCAGCAGGACCTCCCCGGATTGGGGTTCGTAGAAGTGCTCCAGGAGGGCGACGCAGCTGCTCTTTCCACTGCCATTTAGGCCCACCAAGGCCGTCACTTCCCCAGGGCGGAGCTCAAAGGAGACATTCTAGGCCAAAGAGAAGCAAATGCATGCAGAATGAAGCAGGAAGATGTGAGGTTAATGAATGCACGTAAAGGCCACCCATCTACAAGTCAATCGACTTCTGAAAAAGCCACACTCAACAGGCACCCTGTGAATATCACACACAGAACAGCCCAAAGCACACACTCTGCTGTGAGAAAGCTCCCTGAGGATGGGCTCCTGTCCGAGTCCAAAAGTTCGGAAGATGAAAACTCTGGTGCCAGTGACCGACCCAGATTGGATCCTACATATCCAGATCAGAGGAGAAATTCAGCAGGTTCGGACAGGTTCTGGAGAACCGGTAGCGGAAATTTTGAGTAGTTCGGAGAACCGGCAAATACCACCTCTGGCTGGGGAGGGAATGGAGATTTTGCAGTATCCTTCCCCCGGGAGTGGGGAGTTCGGGAAAGTCCTTCCATGGTGGCCCTTTGGTCCTTCTTGATCCGAAGACTGGTTTTAGAGCCGGGCCGGGGTTCCTCTGACCCCAAAGCTCCCCGCACCCACCGCCTCCTCCTCCTCCTCCTCTGGAGAGCCACAAATCCCCCAATGCGGCGCTTTTGCTTTCGGTTTGTGCCTTCTGGTTAAAGTCCCTGAGCCATCGGTGGTTTTTATCAGAGGCGCATTGGTTGCTCATGGGCCAATTCAAAGCGCTGCTCATCACCGATCAGGCCTTTCGTGGTAGAAGGCCTGGATCCTTCAGGGACCCCCATCTCCGGTCGTCTCTGCCCCATCGGGAAGAGCAAATGCACCCTAAATCCCCTGGAGCCACCCCAGCCTCCTGCCGTCTCAGTTGTGTCCTCTGGAACAGGGGTCTCCAACCTTGGCCACTTGAAGCCTGGAGGACTTCAACTCCCAGAATTCCCCAGCCAGCAAAGCTGGGAATTGAACCAAAGCTGGCTGGGGAATTCTGGGAACTGAACTCCTCCAGGCTTCAAGTGGCCAAGATTGGAGACCCCTGATATTTTAACAGATTAACAAATGGAAGGGACCTTATAGGTCATCTAGTCCAACCCCCGCTCAAGCAGGAGACCCTACACCATTTCTGACAGGTGTCAGTCCAGTCTCTTTTTGAAAGCCTCCAGTGATGAAGCTCCCACAACTTCCAAAGGCAACTCCTGTTCCATGGGTTGATTGTTCTCACTGTCAGAAAATCCCTCCTTATTTCCAGACTGAATCTCTCCTTGTTCAGTTTCCATCCATGATTCCTTGTCTGGCCTTCAGGTGCTTTGGAAAATAGCTTGACCTCCTCCTCCTCTCTGTGGCAGCCCCTGAAATATTGGAAGGCTTCTCCCATGTCTCCCCTGATCCTTCTCTTCACTAGACTAGCCATGCCCAGTTCTTGCAAATGTTTTTCATATATTTTAGTCTCCGGTCCCCTCATCATCCTTGTTCTTCTCTGCACTTTTTCTAGAGTCTCAACATTTTTTTTATAGTGTGGTGAGTAAAACTGGATGCAGTACTCTAGGTGTGGTCTTACTAGGGCTTTATAGAGTGGTATTAGTAGCTCACTTCATCTTGATTGTATCCCTCTGTTAATGCAATTTAGGATTGTATTTGTGGGTCCCACCACCCAAAAACCTCACAGTCCAACCCCTTGCTCAAGCAGGAGCCCCTATACCAGCAAAGCTGGCTGGGGAATTCTGGGAGTTGAAGTCCTCCAGGCCTAAAGTGGCCAAGGTTAGAGACCCCTGCTCTGGAACATCACCTGCCCAGGGGAGACGCTTGTGGGACCCACCCTCCAAATGCCCTTTTAAGAAGACCTCACAGGGTTCCCCAGAGTAGGATTGGGGTGTCTTTGGAGCCCCCCTGGATTCCCCCCTCCCCCCACCGAATGTTACTCTTTCAACACCGAATGTTGTCCCTTTAAGTTTGCTTCCAACGACAGGTAGTCCTCGACTTACAGTGGTTCATTTAGTGACCGTTTAAAGTTACAACGGGCCTGGAAAACGTGATTTATGACCGCTTTTCACAGGTAGGGCCTTTGTAGATCATCCCCAGGATCACGTGATCAAAATTCAGACTCATGGCAAGTGGTTCATATTTATGACCGTTGCTGTATCCCAAACTCACCTGATCCCCTTTTGTGACCTTCTGACTAGCAAAGTCAGTGGGGAAGCCGGATTCCCCCAACAACCAAGTTACTGGCTTATCAACTGCAGTGATTCACTTAACGACTGGGGCAAGAGAGGTCATAAAATGGGGTAAAACTCACTTAACAAATGAGGACACTTAGGAAGAGAAATTTGGGGCTCAATTGTGGTCGTAAGTCGAGGACTACCTGTATTCTATGCTGCCCAGAGTTTTTCTTCAGTTTTGTGTCGCTTGGAAAATTGTGCTCACCTTCCCCCCCCTCAGAAACTCTCCTGTTATTCCAGATTTGCTTCCGGGTGTTGTCACTTCCGGGTTGCCTGTAGGGCCGTTTTTCGCCCTCCGGAGGCTTCAGGGATGAAGCACGACCCCCCCCCCTGCGCTCCCCCACTTTTGGCACACAATGGGGAAAAGACCAGCCATCAGTGGCCTCCATCATTTCTGACAAATGGCAGTCCCATCTCTTCTTCCAAGCGCCCGTTTAAGACCTCGCCCCTCCACTTGAAGTTGACAGAGCGCCGGTCCCTCAATGCCTCCAGGAGTGTCACAAAGCCACACATGCATTTGCAGCCTCTTTTCAGCGGTTCGTAAAAGCCTTGGGCAACTTCAGTAGCTTGTTGGCTCAAGGAAGGAGAAAGTAATTCAGCATGTCGAGTCCCATCACATTCCCATTGTTCTTTATTTACGTTGCCTCCAAAGTGAACATTCGGAAAAAAGAAAAACATAATCTTAAAATCAACCACGTCCCTTATGAATCAGAGAGGGTCTTTGGAAGGGGGAAGGAAAATGGGAGAACTTGGAGCCTTCTTAGCTGAAAAGGAAAACGTGGGGTGGGAGATCATATTCCCTTCTTGGCTAGGAAAGCAATGCCAGTTCTTTTTTTTTTATCACCTCCCAAGGAATAATAAATAAATAAATAAATAAATAAATTTAAATTTATTAGCCGCTCCCTTTCCAGACAGGACTCGGGGCGGCGTACAATGGAGCATATAAGACATAAACATACATATATACAGGACATACATGCACGGACATACATGCACGGAGGAGGTAACAAATTACATCACACGGACAATTAAAAGTCACCATTAAAATACCCCAATTGTAAAACGCAATTTAAAATTTAAACTTTTAAAATTTTAAAAGAACTGTCAGGAGGAGTAAGAAAAATTTACGGTTGAGCCAGGCCAGATAATTGAAAGAGGTGGGTCTTCAGCTGTACACGGAAGGAGCGGAGATCGGAAGTAGTCCTGATGTCACGGGGGAGGTCATTCCACAGGGCTGGGCCCATCACAGAGAAGGCTCTGCTCCTGGGTGTCGCCCCCCGACACTGTTTGGCGGACGGCACCCGAAGAAGTCCCTCTCTGTGTGAGCGGATTGGTCGTAGGGATGTATGGGGCAGGATGCGATCCTGCATGTAACTAGGCCCTGTGCCATGAAGCGCTTTAAAGATCATAATCAAAACCTTGAAACGCACTCGGTAGACTACAGGAAGCCAGTGCAGCTCGCGCAGGAGAGGTGTTACAGGGGAGTATCTAGTCCTCCCCATAATCACCCGCGCGGCCGCATTCTGGACCAACTGCAGTCTCCGAGTGCATCTCAAGGGAAGCCCCATGTAGAGAGCATTGCAGTAGTCCAGGCGAGACGTCACTAGCGCATGGGTGACTGTGCGAAGGGCATCCCGGTCCAATAAGGGGCGCAATTGGCGCATCAGGCGAACCTGATGGAACGCCCCCCTTGCCACGGCTGTTACATGGTCATCCATGGACAGCCGGGCATCTAGGAGGACGCCCAAATTGCGCACCTGTTCCATGGGGGCCAGTTGCACGCCCCCGATGGCCAGAGATGGAAGCAACTGGTTGAACCGGGAGGCCGGAAGCCACAGCCACTCCGTCTTGGAAGGGTTGAGTTTTAGTCGGTTGTCATCCATCCAGACCCGTACGGCCTCCAAACACCGGGACATCATTTCGACGGCCTCATTGGGGTGGTTCGGGGTGGAAATGTATAGCTGAGTATCATCAGCATACAGATGATATCCCACCCCAAAGCCACGGATGATCTCGCCCAGCGGTTTCATGTATGTGTTGAACAGGAGAGGCGAGAGTACCGACCCCTGAGGCACCCCACATGTGAGTGACCTCCGGGTCGAACTCTGCTCCCCTGCCAACACACGTTGCGTCCGGTCAAAGAGGTAGGAGCCAAACCACCGTAGAACGGTGCCCCTGACTCCCAGCCCCTCTAGCCGGTGCAACAGGATACCATGGTCGATGGTATCGAACGCCGCCGAGAGATCTAATAGGACCAGGATAGAGGAACAACCCCTATCTCTGGCCCTCCAGAGATCATCAACCAATGCGACCAAGGCCGTCTCCGTGCTGTGCCCGGGTCGGAAGCCGGACTGGCGCGGGTCTAGATAATCATTCTCCTCCAGGTGACGTGGGAACTGTTGTGCTACCACACTCTCTACAACCTTCGCTAAAAAAGGAAGGTTGGAGACTGGACGATAATTGACTAGGTCCATTGGGTCGAGGGAAGGCTTCTTGAGCAGGGGCCTCACCACCGCCTCTTTCAAGGCGGTCGGTAGGAGCCCCTCACCCAACGAAGCGTTCACTAGGCCCAGGAGCCAGTCGCGTGTAACCTCCCAGGATGCCAGTACAAGCCAGGAGGGACACGGGTCCAATAAACATGTGGTAGGTCGCAGACGTCCACGCAACCTGTCCAAATCCTCGATGGCAACCGAGTCAAACTCCTCCCAAAGCGGTCCCTCAAGACTCGCCGCGGGCGTCTCAGCTGGACCACTGAAAGGGGCCCATCCCATCCGGATTTGAGCGACTTTGTCCTGTAGATATTTCCCAAACTCCTCTGCTCTGCCCTGCAAAGGGGCTTCCCGCGGTCTCTCAAACAAGAGGGAGCGGGTCACCCGAAACAGGGCGGCAGGGCGGTTATCTGCGGATGCAATAAGAGCGGCACAATATTGACGTTTTGCCACTCTTAATGCCACAAGGTACGTCCTCAAATAGGCTCGTGCCTGTGCTCGGTCAAATTCGGAACGGGAGGATCTCCAACGACTCTCTAGGCGTCTCTTGTGGCGTTTCATCACCCTTAGCTCCTCGGTGAACCAAGGAGCCAGGGTGGTTCGTCGCCGCAGGAGAGGCCGCAAAGGCGCCACCCGGTCTAGGGCCCCGGTAGTCGCACTATTCCATGCGTCTACCAGGTCCTCTACTCGGGGGCGGGTCAGGTCCACAGGAGGTGGCCCAAGCTCCGTCTGGAACCTATCTGGTTCCATCAGGCGCTTGGGGCGGAACCATCTAATACCTTCTGGCTCCGCCAGAATGTGTACTAATGTGTATTCTTTTCAAGAAAATGGAATAAAAATAATAACATTACAGCCTCAACCTTTGCCTTTTGCAAACTTAATAACTGTTAGCCATTTCATGTTTTTCTATCTCGAGAACAAAGTCCAGAAACGGTTTCCAACTAGAAATAAAACTGGACGTATTCTTGTCTTTGATTAAAGCACTTAATCTGGCCATTCTCACTGCTGTTGATGTGGAAAACAATGACGTTATCTCTGTTTTTAAAAAGTTATCATTGTTAAAAGAATGCTATTTTTTCAAGTTCTTTCTCCATTACTTCTAAAAAAACCTCTCTGATTTAATTTTTATATTCCTTTTTAGAATGTTGTGTATTAAACCATGAATCTTTCTCACTGCAATATTTTAAATTTTTTGTGCAATTTTTAACAAATCATTTTATTATTAATCAACAGGAAGGAAAGATTTGATGTGATCAGCAATGCAGCCCCATTGCTAGTTCCCCAGTTCCTTGAGATCCCAAAGCCTATTCACACAACCATTGTTTTAAGGGACTTCTAGAAAAATATATATTATATATATTAAATATATATTATATTTGATACCTCTGGCATTTCCTCCTAGAAAGAAATATCTTCGCCTTGAAGATGCCACAAAAAAGCCTTTGAGCATTTTTATCCAGAGAGAAGATCATTTGGGGTGTCTGAGGTAAAACACAGAATCATAGGACTGGAAAGGACCTCAGAGGTCTCCTAGTCCACCCCTCAGATCCAGGCAGGAGACCTAACATCATCCCACTCCGACAGTTCTCCAGTCTGTTTTTGGAAACTTCCAGTGAGGGAGCACCAGAATTCCAGGATGAAAGTTATTCTGCTGAGTAATTGTTCTCACCGTTAGAAAATTTCTCCTTACTTCTAGGTTGGATCTCTCTTTAACAAGCTTCCACCCGTTGCTTCATGTCCTGCTGCCTGGGGCTTTGGAGAAGAGCTCAATCCCTTCTCTGGGACAGACCCTCAAGTGCTGGAAGACAGTTATTCTGACACATACAAACACACACACACCCTCAATTCTTCTATTCCATAGGCCTGGCATACCTAGTTCTCCCAATGGTTCTCTATACCATTCCACCTTCCTTTAGCGTCTTTGTTGCTCCTCTCTGCTCTCTTTCCAGGGTCTCAGCATCTGTTTTGAATCGTGGGGACCAGAACGGGAGCCGACACTCCAAGGGTGGCCTCACATCTGCAGGATAAACCGGAATGGTCGTTTCTCGGCTTCTCTGGATGTTCTCCCTCTGTTGACGCAGCCCAAGAGTTCACTGTCTTTTTGGGCATCTTCACCTGATTTCCCACTGGGAGGGGCTGTGCGGGGTCTCCCCCTCCCCCCAGGCCCAGAAAAGGCTCCCGCTTTTCCCAGGCCCCCCCTCCCCCCAAGAGGCGGAATGGCTGGAAGTTCCTAAAGGAACTTTCGCTTTTCCTTTCCCTCCTCTCTGGCCGGTTGTGAATGGGAGGTCTGCCTAGCAACAATGACGACATGCGGATACTGTTTTTTTCAATTGGTTGAGCGTGGCCAATCGCCGGCTTCCTCTGGATTGTTGCGTTGTTGATTGGCCGGGGTGAGTCTTCATTTGCTTCGAGAGAGGGCAGCGCTGGTTGAGGATCGCGGCTAAGATGGCCGTGAGCTCTGCGCCCCTGTGGCTCCTGGTGCTGCTGGGGGTCTCCCTCCACGAGAGATGCCTTGGTGAGTCCCTTTGGGGCCTTCGGGGGTTCCGGCCTCTTTTTCTTCCCGGGACTCTTTCTCTCTCCTTTATTCCCAGAAATAGAATCCTGCTTCGGTCCTCTTTCTAGTCCGCTCCCCCTCCCCACTTTGGCCCTTTTGAGATTAGGTCCCAAAGCCTGGATGGGACTCTGCTGCCTCCCCCCCCCCCCACTTCCCCAGGAGAGCCCCTCTGGGAGCAGGACGAGGGTGGCCCCTCCAGACCTCAGTCAAGTCTATCTGGGCGCCCCCAAGCGCAGTTCTTTCCCTCCCCCAAAGCGGAGATTGTGGGAAAGCGGCGTTTGCAGGAGATCAGGTCAGTTCACAAACTTCCTGGCTGCCTTCGCCCAACCCCTCCGCCTGGGTCCCCTTCCCTGCCTTTAGCTGGGATTCGTGGCTCTTTGGGGCTTCTGGTGCTGGGAGGACCCGGCTTGTTTCTGGAATCGGTTGGGTGTTTTGGCCGATGCCGACACTGAACCTTGGAGATAAGGATGTCCTGTGGATGCAGCCGGAGAAGAGAGAGAAAGGCTCCTTTGAATAAGGTTTCTAAAGATGGGCCTTTATTATGTTCACTTTCTCCTCCGTCCTAAACCCCAACATCCCCAGAGCTTTTCTCTAGGACAGGCAGGGATTTTCCCACCCAAAATCCTCCTCCTTCCATTTCGGGAGCTCTCAGCATGGGTCAGTTTGCAGGATCCAAAATATTGAAAATGTACTTTTGATTCCTTAGGAATCAGGAAGGGGCCTTGGGGGGTTCCTGGCTCTTTGCTCTGAGAAACTCCCCTATGAATGGAGCAGCTTTTCAAAAGAAAATCTGTCAGGATCTGAAGGATGAAAGAGGCTGGTTGGAGGTAGAAGAAGAGAAGCAGCTCTGGATGGGGAGCATGAAATGAACGGCTTGCTTGGACACAGACAGGCCCAAACTGACATGAAGAGGATTGGTGACTGTGAGGAGTCCAACCCGGTTCCATTCAGACGTTTCTCCTCTCAGGCAGACTTCAGGCTTCCTCATTGCTCAGCCCCACAAGGGAAAGGAACAAGGGTTCTGGATCACGGAGAGTCCGATCCCCCCTCCTTCTGTTGGAGAAAAGCTCCGATCCCTTTGGATCCTGAAATCTCCCCAGAGCAGGAAGTGGATCTGGGGCTCCCTCTCCCCAAAAGCTCTGAGAAGCTGCCTGGGATTGTGGGGAGGAGCAGGAAGGGGGAGGCCTTGGACTGGGAAGGACTGGGAGGCCATACTGGAGGGAATGGGCAGTGGGACTACAGGCAGTCCTCTACTTAAAACAGTTCATTTAGTGACTGTTCAAAGTTGCAATGTCATTGAAAATAGTGACAGAATGACAATTTTTCACACTTATGACCATTTTAGCGTCCTCATCGTCACATGACCGAGATTCAGATGCTTGGCAACTGATTCACATTTATGACGGTTGCAGTCTCTGTGTATCACGTGACCCGCTTTTGCAACATTCTAACAAGCAAAGTCAATGGAGAAGCCAGATTCACTTAACAACAAAGTTATTAATTTAACAACTGCAATGATTCATTTAACAACTGTGGCAAGAAAATTTGCATGGAGCAAAACTCACTTAACAAATGTCTCACTTAGCAACAAAAAATGTGGGTTCGATTATGGTCATAAGCCGAGGACTACCTGTGTTTATTTCTCTGCCCTTTTCCATGGAGACCCAGGATCTGCCCAAATAAGTCTCATGAAGGATCCTGAAAATGATCTTTAAAATCTTTGGTGAAAGAATTTCTCCTCTGAAGAGCTTTCAGAATGGAGACCAAAAAGGGGCCTTGGGGATTTTCCAGTTTCACAGATTTCCCAGCTGCATTTTATTCTTTTTATTTTGTTTTTATTCTTGTAACCTGGTTAGAAGCTGTTGTTTTTTTGTTCACTGGGCAGCCTTAGAGTCTCTTCCCAGCTGAGCCCCCACCCCCCATGGCTGGTCTCAGCAGGAACTCCCACCCAGCCTCAGGGGGGGCGGGGGGGTGTCCAGGGTGGAGAGGCCCATGGATTTCTGTGAATGAGGGGAATTCTGGGAATTGAAGTCCAAATGGCTGAGTCTGAGAAACTCTGATTTAGGCCTTTACATTGGGATGGAGAGCCAGGATCCCAATCCCCTCCCAAGGAGGCTGAGGGGCATTTCTGCCTTTCTTTGGGCTGACAAAGGGCAGGATGAGCCCCAGAGGAGGACAAGGGTCAGAGCAGCTTCTGGGGAAAGGGAAGGGGGAGATTCAGAGGAAAAGCCTCCGTGAATGATGGTTTCAGGGCCCTAACTGGGTTGCTGAGATGAAGGAATCTGGGGATCATCCCAGTGAGATTCCCTATGGAAGGAGGGGGAGCCCCTCTGAGTCCTGGGTTCAAGGCCGATTCCTGCTCAGATGGCCGAACTCTGGGAGGGGAGGGGGATTTTCCAGCTGGGAGGGGGAGAGGGACAGGAGGAAGATTTGGGAGGCTACGTGGCTTCATTGCCCCCCCTTCCCCTCCCCCCCTTTGCCTCCCCATATTTAGGCTTCCTCCATGGGTCAAAAGGGCCTCTGGTCTCATCCGGATTCCCCCTTCCTCTTCCCCTCTCCTGTTTTATGAAATCTGCAGCTATTAATCAGCCATTTTGGTCCCCAGTGATGGGATTTTTTTTTTCTCTGTGAATGGAAAGTTGGGGTGACCAGGTGGGGTTTCCTTCTGCTTTTGAGCTTCTGGGAGGGTGGAATCCCCCCTTTTACCTGTGGGGCCACTGCAGCCTCCTTGGGGCAGAGACTGAGCAATCCAGAAGGGGGTTTGAGGGAGGCCTTGCTGAAAGGGGGGAGGGCACAATTGGGGCAGGTGAAGTTTGGGGGACCCGACCTTCCCCTCCTCTCTCACCCCCCAACTTCCCTGCCCTCCAACCCTTCAGGCCCTCCAGAAGCTTCTTCTTTCCCTCTCAGTCGCTCCCTCATTCCACCTCCTTCCTCCTCTCCCCCTTCCTTTCCTTCCTTCCTCCTCCCCCTTCCTTTCCATCCTTCCTCCTCTCCCCCTTCCTTTCCTTCCTTCCTCCTCCTCCCCCTTCCTTTCCTTCCTTCCTCCTCTCCCCCTTCCTTTCCTTCCTTCCTCCTCTCCCCCTTCCTTTCCTTCCTTCCTCCTCTCCCCCTTCCTTTCCTCTCCCCCTTCCTTTCCTTCCTTCCTTCTCCTCCCCTTCCTTTCCTTCCTTCCTCCTCTCTCCCTTCCTTCCTTCCTTCCTCCTCTCCCCCTTCCTTTCCTTCCTTCCTCCTCTCCCCCCTTCCTTCTCCTCTCCCCCTTCCTTTCCTTCCTTCCTTCCCTCCCCTTCCTTTCCTTCCTTCCTCCTCTCCCCCTTCCTTTCCTTCCTTCCTCCTCTCCCCCTTCCTTTCCTTCCTTCCTCCTCTCCCCCTTCCTTTCCTTCCTTCCTCCTCTCCCCCTTCCTTTCCTTCCTCCCTCCTCTCCCCCTTCCTTTCCTTCCTTCCTCTTCTCCCCCTTCCTTTCCTTCTTCCTCCTCTCCCCCTTCCTTTCCTTCCTACCTCCTCTCCCCTTCCTTTCCTTCCTTCCTCCTCTCCCCCTTCCTTTCCTTCCTTCCTCTTCTCCCCCTTCCTTTCCTTCCTTCCTCCTCTCCCCCTTCCTTTCCTTCCTTCCTCCTCCTCCCCCTTCCTTTCCTTCCTTCCTCCTCTCCCCCTTCCTTTCCTTCCTTCCTCTCTCTCCCCCTTCCTCTTCCTTCCTACCTCCTCTCCCCCTTCCTTTCCTTCCTTCCTCCTCTTCCCCTTCCTTTCCTTCCTTCCTCCTCTCCCCCTTCCTTTCCTTCCTTCCTCCACTCCCCCTTCCTTTCCTTCCTTCCTCCTCTCCCCCTCCTTCCCTTCCCTTCCTTCCTCCTCTCCCCCTTCCTTTCCTTCCTTCCTCCTCTCCCCCTTCCTTTCCTTCCTTCCTCCTCTCCCCCTTCCTTCCTTCCTTCCTCCTCTCCCCCTTCCTTTCCTTCCTTCCTCCTCTCCCCCTTCCTTTCCTTCCTTCCTCCTCCCCCCTTCCTTTCCTTCCTTCCTCCTCTCTCCCCCTTCCTTTCCTTCCTTCCTCCTCTCCCCCTCCTTTCCTTCCTTCCTCCTCCTCCCCCTTCCTTTCCTTCCTTCCTCCTCTTCCCCTTCCTTTCCTTCCTTCCTCCTCTCCCCCTTCCTTTCCTTCCTTCCTCCTCCTCCCCCTTCCTTTCCTTTCTTCCTCTTCTCCCCCTTCCTTTCCTTCCTTCCTCCTCTCCCCCTTCCTTTCCTTCCTTCCTCCTCCTCCCCCTTCCTTTCCTTCCTTCCTCCTCTCCCCCTTCCTTTCCTTCCTTCCTCTCTCTCCCCTTCCTTTCCTTCCTACCTCCTCTCCCCCTTCCTTTCCTTCCTTCCTCCTCTCCCCCTTCCTTTCCTTCCTTCCTCCTCTCCCCCTTCCTTCCTTCCTTCCTCCTCTCCCCCTTCCTTTCCTTCCTTCCTCCTCTCCCCCTTCCTTTCCTTCCTTCCTCCTCCCCCCCTTCATTTCCTTCCTTCCTCCTCTCCCCTTCCTTTCCTTCCTTCCTCCTCTCCCCCTTCCTTTCCTTCCTTCCTCCTCCTCCCCCTTCCTTTCCTTCCTTCCTCCTCTTCCCCTTCCTTTCCTTCCTTCCTCCTCTCCCCCTTCCTTTCCTTCCTTCCTCCTCCTCCCCTTCCTTTCCTTTCTTCCTCCTCCTCCCCCTTCCTTTCCTTCCTTCCTCCTCTCCCCCTTCCTTTCCTTCCTTCCTCCTCTCCCCCTTCCTTTCCTTCCTTCCTCCTCTCCCCTTCCTTTCCTTCCTTCCTCCTCTCCCCCTTCCTTTCCTTCCTTCCTCCTCCTCCCCCTTCCTTTCCTTCATTCCTCCTCTCCCCCTTCCTTTCCTTCCTTCCTCCTCTCCCCCTTCCTTTCCTTCTTTCCTCCTCTCCCCCTTCCTTTCCTTTCTTCCTCCCCTCCCCCTTCCTTTCCTTCCTTCCTCCTCCTCCCCTTCCTTTCCTTCCCTCCTCCTCCTCCCCCTTCCTTTCCTTCCTTCCTCCTCTCCCCATTCCTTTCCTTCTTTCCTCCTCTCCCCTTCCTTTCCTTCCTTCCTCCTCTCCCCCTTCCTTTCCTTCCTTCCTCCTCTCCCCTTCCTTTCCTTCCCTCCTTCCTCCTCCCCCTTCCTTTCCTTCCTGCCTCCTCTCCCCTTCCTTTCCTTCCTTCCTCCTCTCCCCTTCCTTTCCTTCCTGCCTCCTCTCCCCTTCCTTTCCTTCCTTCCTCCTCTCCCCCTTCCTTTCCTTCCTTCCTCCTCTCCCCCTTCCTTTCCTTCCTTCCTCCTCTCCCCCTTCCTTTCCTTCCTTCCTCCTCTCCCCCTTCCTTTCCTTCCTTCCTCCTCTCCCCCTTCCTTTCCTTCCTTCCTCCTCTCCCCCTTCCTTTCCTTCCTTCCTCCTCCTCCACCCCCCAGCTCTCTTCCTCTTCTTCCTCCTTCCTCCTCCCCAGAGCCTCAGTTGGGAGCCTCCATGGGATCTGGGTCCTTGACTGAAGCCCCCTAACTCTTCTCTTCTGTCTCCCTTCCAGGCGCCTCCTCCCACTCCCTGAAGTATTTCTCCACCGGCATCTCGGACCCCAGTCAGGGGCAGCAGCCCCACTTTGTCACTGTGGGTTACGTGGATGATCAGGTCTTCAGTTACTACGACAGCCACAGCCGGAGGGTGAAGCCTCGAGCCTCCTGGATGGAGAAGTTTGGGAAGGACAATCCCCAATACTGGGACAGAACCACCCAGAAAGAACGTGACAATGAGGAGCTATTCAGAATACACCTGGAGAGACTGAGGATTCGCTACAATCAGAGCGAAGGTGAGTGATGGGTCGGATGGCTCCTCTGGCCCCATAATCCCCTCCCCAGGAACCAGAGGGGGGGAGAAAGGGGGAGTCCCTTCAAAGGGAAAGGCTCCTTCCACACCTTTTAAAAAGTCTTTTTTATATATGTTTATTCTTTTTTAAATCAATATAAGATTCTTCTTGTCTCCATAGCTGACATTTTCTGCCCATTGCAGTTAATGGAAACGTGTTGAAATTTCTCCATCTACAGGCCAATCTCGTTGCTGAACGTGGACTATAAAATATTTGCAATAATAATAGTGGAGAGACTAAAAAGATTATTAAATGACTACATACACCCAGATCAAAATGGATTTCTCCCAACAAGACAAATTAGAAACAATACCAGAATAATAGCTAATATCTTGGAGTATTATGAGATGCATACAGGGAAACAAGTGGCACTTGTATTCCTGGATGCACAGAATGCATTTGATAAATTAAATTGGCAATACATGAAACGACAAATTAAAAATATGAATTTAGGAAATAAATTTAAAGATTAATAGAAACAATATACTCCACCCAAAAGGCAAACATACTATTAAATGGAGAAAATACAGAGTCCTTTGAAAAAACGAAAGGAGTAAGAGAGGGCTGCCCACTATCACCTCTGCTTTTTATTTTGACGCTAGAAAGCCTTCTGATACGAATTAGAAAAAATCAGGAAATAAGAGGAACCAAAATTAAAAATGAAGAATACAAAATACAGGCCTTTGCAGATGACTTAGTATTTATTATAGAAGATCCATTAGAAACAGGGAATAAGTTAATGCAAGAACTAGAAAAATATGGAGATGTGGCAGGACTAAAAATTAATAGAGAAAAGACTAAAATAATAACAAAAAATCTGAAGGAAAAACAGAACAAAGAATTAGAAAAAACAATAGGACTCCAGGTAGTAAAGAAAGTCAAATATTTAGGAATATGGCTAACTGCAAAGTGCTCAACTATAAAAGAAAATAATTACACAAAATTAGTGCAACAAATAAAAAAAGACCTAGAATTATGGGGGAAATTACAACTATCGCTATTAGGGAAAATAGCAACTATAAAAATGAACATACTACCAAGAGTCCTATATCTATTTCAAACGATCCCCATAAAACTAGAGTAATTTTTTTTTACCGAACTGAATAAAATAATACTAAAATTCATCTGGCAAGGGAAAAAAGCTAGGATAAAACTGAAAGCATTACAGGACGATAGAAGCAGAGGTGGTATGGGACTACCTGACTGGGAACTCTACTACAATGCAGCAGCACTAATTTGGATTAAAGATTGGATAAATTTAAAAAACAAAAGAATATTAGCAATAGAAGGCCATGACCTGCAAATAGGATGGCACTTTTTCTTATGGGAAGAGAGTAAAAAGAAGCAAAAATATTTCCATAGACATTACATTAGAGAAGCATTGATTCAGGTCTGGAACAAAATTAAAGCAAAACACTATATGAAAATACCGGCATGGCTTTCCACCATGGAAGCCATGATACACCCCAATACGCTAGATCTATCAAAAATGGTTAGGTATAGTGAAATTTTAGATAACCAGGGGAATTTGAAAACGAACCAAGAACTAAAAGAGAACAATATCAATATAGATTGGTGGCCATACCTCCAATTACAATCAAGATATAAAAAAGATATAAAAGAATATGGAATATATACGGAATTGCAACAAATAGACAAAATCTTAATTGGCCCAGAAAACAAATTTATAACGAAAATGTATAAATATTTGTTAGAAATAAACTTAGAAGAAGAAATAGTTAAAGGATGTATGATAGCATGGGCCAAAAATTTTGGTTATAATATAGATCTAGCGGATTGGGAAAAAATTTGGAATATAAATTATAAATTAACGAGATCAGCAACACTGAAAGAAAATATATATAAAATGTTTTATCGTTGGCACCTACCACCAACAAGATTGGCAAAAATGTACCCAACACTGAAACCGATATGTTGGAAATGCAAAAAAGAACAAGGGACCTACTACCACATGTGGTGGACCTGTCCGGAATCGCAAAAATATTGGAAAAGAATCTGGAAGTGGGCACAAGAAATTACGGGGGAACAAATAAAGTATAAACCCGAAACCTTTTTACTAGGAATAATTAAAGGGAACTACACAAAAAAAATTAAATATCTACTAACACATATATTAACTATAGCTAGAATTGCCTTTGCCCAATGCTGGAAGCAAAATAATACACCGCCAGACGAATTAGTGATAAAAAAACCTTGGAGTGCGCAGAGATGGACAAACTAACACAAAAATTAAAGGACAAAGAAGAATCGGAATACTACGAAATTTGGAATAAGTGGTATGAATGGTTGGATAATAAGAAAAACAATTAAGCCGAAAATAATATACATAAATAAACATAGAACTGTATATAAAAGTAGGTAAATATGTTAAATATCATAAAAATGTATAGATAAGATGACATAAGGATTGTAATATATGGTAAAGAGAGGAAAACATACGACGATGTAACATTGTACAAACTGTTGATATAAAGATTGTAATATGTGATAAAAAGACAAAAACAATCAAAAATTATTACAAAAAAAAAGAAAAAGAAATGTCTCCATCTCTCTTTCTGGATGTTGATATAAATGGAGGTAAAAAGAGACCGAAATCTCCTCTCCCCCCATTACAGTTGGAGGGTCCTTGGTGGATCTCCTGCTGTGGGGGAGGAAGGTGGATCCTGGGGGAAGCAGATCCTCCTCCTTCTCCCTGTTTCCACCCCAGAGAAATGAGGGATCAAGTGCAGATCCACCTGGGGAGACTAGATCCCTTTCCTTCACCCTCTTTTTGGGGGGAATGAGGGGTGGTGGCAAATGCCAGGAGCTCCTCCTCATCCTCCAGTTGGAAGGAGAGGCCAGGAGGCCCAAATGGGGTGGGGGGCTCTTGTGGGGGGGGGGATCAGAGGTCCAGGATCCTCCCAATGGGCTTGCGGGGGAAAGACAGGAAAGGAAGAAGCCTCCATTTGGGGCCCTTCATGGCTTCCCCTCCTTGGTCCCTCAGGCTGAACTCCTGCCCTGCCCTCTTGGAGGGGCTGCCCTGGATTTGGGGGGAGGCTCTTTCTTCATCATCCCTTCCCTTCTTCTGCCACCTTTGGGGGGAGAAGATTCCCCTCCAAGGAACCTCATTTAGGAAAAGGGATGGAAGGAAATGTGTGTGTAGCTCAAGGCTCCATTTGGCTGAGGAAAACCTTCTCCACAAACATCAGCCGTTTCCCCTCCTTTCGTCCCACGGAGGTGCAGCCCCCCCCCAATTCTTCCCCCCTCTCCTTCCCCCTCCCCCCTCCAGGCAGACCCCAGAGCTCTGCCAGTCCTGCCCCTGATCCCCCAGGATCCCCCCAGATCCCTCCAGGCCCCCTGCTGGCCTCCCAGGGGATCAGAGCTGGACCCAGAGGCTCCCCCTGGTGGAGGAAGGAGGAAGGAGAGCGGCCAGAGTGGAGGGGAGCCTCCTTTCCAGGCTAAAGAGCCCCCAAGGTCCCAACCTTCCCCCCAAGGGAGGCTGCTTCCCCCCTCCCATCGCCTGGGTCGCCTCCTCTGGACCTTCCCCGGCTCCCTCCTCTCCTTTTATGAGGCCTTTGGACCACAACTGCACACAATACTCCAGATGTGGTTGCTCTGCCTGGATTCATGTAAAGGGTTTATGTAACATTTGCCTCTCTTGTGTTTTCAATACCTTTTTAATGATCCCTGACGTCCTGTCAGCCTTTAAAAATTTTTATCTGATTTTTACTAAAAGTTTTTTTTTAAAAAAGATAAAAACGAATAGAAAGTAACATAAAATAAAAGATAGAAAGGAAACCAATCAAAGAAAAATAAAAAAGTACAAGAAAATAAAACCAGTGGAAGAGAATTTGTAAAGAAAAAAGACATGAAGAAAAAGTGATTTCTGATATTCTTCTCAGCAGTTATAAACATAAATGCATATTTAGCCTCTCTAAAGCAGCCTTTCTGAAGCTTTGGACCCTGCAGGAACCCTTGAACTATTTTTCAGATGTCAGGAAACCCCTGAACATCCAGGCTCAGAGATGGGCCAGAATTGTTTCATGCGTAGACCTGTAGAGATGCATTAATAGTGTTCTTACACTGAGCATCAAAAACGAAACTTGCCTTTTCAATGTGATCCCTGTGCTCTTCTTTAGTTGCACAAACATTCAATTCTGTGCCAAACCTGAGATAAGAACACATTTCATCTTCAAGGGAAAGAAGACAATTTCTGTCTTAGCTTTTGTTGCTTCTGAAATGAGAGAATTTGTTCTCAGAAGTTGAAAACTGCAGCCAAATATTCAGTGCTTTCCTGTGAATGGCAGGAGAGTCTTCTTGGACAGAAATCCAGAACTATTTTTTCCATGGGGAGATCAGGGAATCTCCTCTCAAGGGAAGGATCAGACTGGATCTCCCAAGGGTCTTCCTCTTCCTCCAAAGGGAAGTTCTCTGGCTGAGCAGAAGATGCAGAGAAAGGATCCCCTCACCTGTCATTCATGGGTGTGGAGAGGAAAGGAGAGGACTGGTCAGTTTAGTTCAACTCTACTTCCAGGTGGTTTTCCCTTAGATTCGGGGGTTCCTGGCGTCCTTCCTCCCTCTCAAGCCGAAACAGTAGAAGAAACAATTCAGGATTTCCTTTTGGTTTTTTCAAACATTCGGTTTTCTTTTAAATCCAAGAATCTCTTCACTTGAAGTCAAAATATGTACTCCAGCATCTTACAGAGCCTGTGAACTTCAAAGTTCATTTCAAAGGCCAATAACCCTTTGGGTCTCCAGATCTGACTGGGCCACTTGCTGCTACTGCTGAGGAAAATATTCCCTTGGGGCCTTCAAGACTTCATTCGCACATTACACTAAACCATGGTTTGCCCAAAGTGGGAACCATCCCTTGTGACTTGGTGCTATTTGTGAACATAGAATATGATTTATGGTCACAGGGATCCCTGCAAGCTTTTTCCAGATGGAGCAAGATCCTCTTTGAGGCACAAGATTCTCTGTTTTTTTTTTTATTTATTGAAAAAGTTTATTACAAACAAATTTCCCCCCTTTTTAACCC
Source organism: Natrix natrix natrix (assembly GCA_029891615.1). Taxonomy (NCBI): domain Eukaryota; kingdom Metazoa; phylum Chordata; class Lepidosauria; order Squamata; family Natricidae; genus Natrix; species Natrix natrix. The sequence goes on along the minus strand of JAKRSK010008436.1, from coordinate 35,670 downwards.
CCCCATACAGTATAAATCACATACAGATACTATGCCCCCTCCCCATCCCCCCAGCCCCCCCCATAATTCTCATTCAAAATATTTATACCAATTACTTTACCCCCTCCCCTCCCCCCGTCTTAAAGTAAATTACTCGTTCACATATTGTACCCCCTCTCCTCCCAACAATCACAATATAAGTTTCTCTTAAAGTAACAATAGCACATTAATCCCATCTTCTAAGCTAATTTAACATATATAACTCATAATATAAAATTTCTCTTTAAAATAACAATATTTCATTTAATCCCATCTTCTAGTTTATTTATACATATATATTGCCCCACCCTCCACCCTAAACCCTCCCCCACCTCCCACTCAAAACCCACCCCCCTGACTTCCGCTATACACCACTCTAAACAATTCCAAGCATCCCATGTATTATTTACTCTGATCATCTATCAGTCTAAACATTCTTACCTAAAGGCTACATAGTACTTTCCTAGTCTGGTATTTATTCTGTATGTAATCAATCCATTTTACCCATTCCTGTGTAAAATTCTCCTGCTTCTGACCTTTTAAGAAAGCTGAAATTTTTGCCATTTCGGCGAACCCCGCCACCTTCTGAGGTCCATGGACCAATTGTCGGTAAAAAATCTTTCTTCCAATGTTGCGCAATCAACAACCTAGCTGCTGTGACCATATACAAAAACCAATTTTGTTTCCCTTTAGTAAAATCCTTAGTTATACCCAATAAAAACATTTGCGGAGTAAATTGTATTCTTTTCTTCAATACATTTTGCATAACCCACCATATTTTTATCCAAAAAGCTTTAACCCTGTTGTAGGTCCACCATACATGAAAAAAGGTAGCATCTAGGCACCCGCATCTCCAACATTTTGGTTGAATATTTGGGTACATGCATGATAATTTTTTAGGATCTAAATACCATCTGTAAAACATTTTATAAAAGTTCTCCCTTAAATTCTGTGACTGCGTAAATTTAACATTCTGAACCCATATTTTTTCCCACGTTTCCAACATAACCACTTCACCAAAATTCTGAGCCCATTTAATCATACAATCCTTAACCAGTTCACTTTCTGAATCTCTTTCTAACAGTACATTATATATTCTTTTAACTTGTTTTGGGCCAGTCTCTTTTATCTGCTTGATCAGTTCCACTTCTTTATCCATAAAACCGACCCTACGATCTTCTTCCCATCTCTTCTGTAGCTGTATGTAATGTAACCAGTTTAAAATAATTCCTTCTTCCAACAGTTGTTCCAAAGTTTTTAACTTCCATTCATCCCCATCAGCGATAAGCACATCTTTGTATAAACAACCCCCGAGTGACTTAATATTCATAATCCCCATGGTGTCTGCAAGATCCAACCAAAGCGGTATTTTATAATCCCAATTGGGCCGGTGCTTCTTCCATACTCTCATCAGGGCATTTCGGAGAACATGATTGTTAAACACTTTGTCCACCCTATCTTCATAAAAAAGATATGCATGCCATCCCAGAACAAGATCATGGCCTTCTATATTCAGCAATCCCCTTTTTGTTTTCCCAAACCAATCTGCTACATGCGTTAATACCGCAGCTTCATAGTACAATCGAAGGTTTGGGAGTCTAAGGCCGCCTCTTTCGCGAGTATCTTGCATAATCTTCATCTTTACTCTCGGCTTTTTCTCCTTCCAAACAAATTTATTTAATGTTGCTTGCCAATTTAACAAAGTTTTATCTGACTGAAGCACCGGTATCATGTGGAATAAAAAGATAAATCTAGGTAGAATGTTCATTTTAATTGCTGAGATCCTTCCAAGCAGAGACAGTTGTAACTTTTTTCATACTTCAAGATCTTTCTGGATCTTTTGCCACAACACTTCATAATTATTTAAGAAAAGTTTTGTGTTTGATTCTGCAATTTGTATTCCTAAATATTTGACCTTGGAGACTATTTCAAAGCCTGCTAAACTTACAAGTCTCTTTCTTTGAGTCTCTGTCATGTTTTTAACCATCATTTTCGTTTTGTTTTGATTTAGTCTAAACCCAGACACCATGCCAAATTCTACTATGATATTTTTCATCTGGATTATTGACTTCAAAGGATGTGAAAGGGTAACAACCAGATCATCGGCAAATGCTCTAGTTCTATATTCCTTTTGCCTGATAGCTATGCCATCTAAGGATTTTGAGTCCCGAATTGCGTTCAACAAGACTTCCAAAGTTAAAATAAATAACAATGGGGATAATGGGCAACCTTGTCTTGTGCCTTTTTGTATCTCGAAAGTTGTTGACAAATTTCCATTAATAATAAGTTGTGCATTTTGTTGCTGATAAATTGCTCCAATCGCCTGCCAAAGTCGTGGTCCCATATCCATCTTTTCCAAAGTCTTGGTTAGAAAGTTCCAATTCACTCGATCAAAGGCCTTCTCTGCATCCAAGAAGACCAGCACTGCAGAGATCTGCTTATTCTTATCAAGATAATCAATTAAATCTATGAGTTGCCTTACATTCTCCTTCATATGTCTGCCTTCAATAAATCCTGCTTGATCATGATGAATAATCTCTTGGATAACCGGCATCAATCTGTTGGCTAGTACCTTAGCAAATATTTTATAATCTGTGTTCAGAAGAGATATCAGCCTGTAATCCTCTGGTTTCTTAGGGCCCTCTTTATCTTTAGGTATCAATGAGATAAAAGCCGCTTTCCATGAGGAGGGTATTTTACCTGCTTGCTGTACAAAATAGTTGTGTAAGATATTCAATCATTTCCAGTTGTAAAGTTTTATAGTACATTGCAGTCAAACCATCAGTCCCTGGAGCCTTAGCTAGTTTAAGTTGATTTATAGCTAAAGTAATCTCATCAGCAGTTATCAGACGTTCCAAATTTGCCTTTTGAAGCACAGATATTTTAGTAACCCCTTTTCCTTCCAAAAAATCATCTACTGACTTATTCTGTATATTATCCTGTACATATAGCTTAGCATAATAGTCCACAAATGATTTTTTTAATCAAATCTTGTTGATATACCGTCTTCCCTCCATACTCAATTCTATCAATAATTCTGTCATTCGTGTTCCTTCTCAAAGTATGAGCCAACCACCTACCAGGTTTATTAGCATTAGCAAAGGTGTTATGTTTCGCAAATTGTAAGTTAGTTGCTGTTTGTTCTGCTATAAGCATTTGAAATTGATCTTTCAACAGCTTTAGCGCCATCTGGAGCACCTCGTCTTTCGGGTTTGCTATAAGCAGCTGTTCCTTAATTTTTATTTCATCTTCCAATTCCATTCTCCTTTTCTGTCTAATTTGGTTATGTTTGAAATTCATATGTATCAGGACCCCACACATATAAGCTTTACTTGCATCCCAAACTGTTTCAATGGGAGTACCCTTATTCATGTTAAAACTGAAAAATTCCTTCATGTGTTTTTTAAGTTCATCAACATTTTTTTCGTATCTAAATAAATTTTCATTTACTCTCCAAGACCTTCTTGGCCTCTTCCCTAACTCAATTTGTAACCACACCGGGCTATGGTCAGTAAGTGTCCTGGAGAATATTTTAGTTTTCTTAGCTTTAGGAAGTAGATCCGGGTGTTAACAAAAAGAAATCAATCCTTGAAAAGGATTTATGTCTATCTGAGTAAAAAGAAAAGTCCATCTCATTTAGATGCTGTATCCTCCAAACATCTTTTAATTTCAAGTCATCTTGTAGGTCAAAAAAAGCCTTTGGTAGTTTGGTAATGAATTTGGTCGTTGTTCTCTTATCTATCCTTGGCGAAATCACTCCATTCCAGTCTCCCATAATTAAAATACTCTTGAAATTCCAATCTAAGATTTTTAAATGAAGCATCTTGTAAAAACTTTCTTGTAATTGATTAGGTGCATAAACTTAATCTCTTTAAGTTCTTTGCCTATAAAATCCTTCAAGTCCTGGAGATTCATTGTAGCGGTTGAGGAAACCACCCCTTGATCCGTTGCCATATTTAACAGAAAAAAAGGAGAACAGTTCTTCCCAGCTTTCTCACAAAATACTCTTCCAAGTAGGTCAGGTTATGTAAACTGACTTAGAAGTTGTTAATAGCTATTTCAGCCGCCCCAGCTGTCAGCAAGCACAAGATTCTCATTCCCACTTTGCAGCTGCAGGTTCAGGCAACTGGGATCCCTTCCTTCCCCCTCCCCCAAGAGTTCCCCCTGTGGAGGAATGGCAGAAGGAAAGATGGAAGGGTTTCCGTCCTTCCGTTTCTTTGTGACTCCTTCTTTTCTCAACCTCACTTGTGGGGTGCCACAGGGGTCGGTCGTCTCGCCTCTCCTGTTCAATGCATATATGAAGCCGTTGGGCGAGATCATTCGTGGGTTTGGGGTAGATTACCATCTGTACGTGGATGAAACCCAGCTGTACATCTCTACCCCAAACCACCCCAACGATGCCATCGAAGTGATGTCCCGGTGTCTGGAAGCCGTACGGATCTGGATGGGAAGTAACAGACTCAAACTCAACCCGTCCAAGACTGAGTGGCTGTGGCTACCGGCGCCCCGGTTCAACCAGCTTACTCCATTACTGGCCATTGGGGGCGAACATCTGGCCCCTGTGGATCGGGTACGCAACTTGGGCGTCCTTCTGGATACCCAGCTGTCAATGGACGACCATGTGACAGCCGTGGCCAGGGGGGCCTTTCACCAGGTTCGCCTGGTGCGCCAATTGCATCCCCTATTGAACCGGAGTGCCCTTCGCACAGTCACTCATGCGCTTGTGACGTCCCGGCTAGACTACTGCAACGCTCTCTACATGGGGCTCCCCTTGAGATGCACCCGAAGGCTGCAGTTGGTTCAGAATGCGGTCACATGGGTAGTTTCGGGAGTCTTTAGATACTCCCATGTAACACCTCTCCTGCGCGAGCTACACTGGCTGCCTGTGGCTTTTCGGGTGCGTTTCAAGGTGTTGATCATCATCTTCAAAGCGCTCCATGGCACAGGACCTAGCTATTTGCGGGATCGTTTCCTGCCCCATACATCCCTTCAGCCGATTCACTCACACAGAGAGGGACTCCTCCGGGTGCCGTCCACTAGGCTGTGCCAGCGGGCGACGCCCAGGGGAAGGGCCTTCTCTGTGATGGGCCCGACCCTCTGGAATGACCTTCCCCCTGACATTGGAATGACTACGGACCTCCGCTCCTTCCGCCGGAAACCAAACCCCCCCTGTTTCATCTAGCCGGCCTGGCCTAATCCCAGCTTTCCCTCCTCAGTTTGCATTTCTAAATTTTATGGTTTGGTTTTAAGGTTCAAGTTTTTAATTCTTATAAATTTGTACAAGGGATATTTAATTCAATTTTAGTTATGTAGATTATCGAGTGTATGGTTTTAAATTTGTACCTGTACACCGCCCCGAGTCCCTTCGGGGAGAGGGGGCGGTCTAGAAGTTTAATAAATTAAATTAAATTAACCTCCCTTGGGATCCTCTGCTGGCGTTTCCAGATTCCCTTTTCCTGGGGGGGAAATGCAGGGATGCTGGTCGAGGGAAGGGAAAAGGGCAATTACTGATGGGGACTTCTTTCCCTTGAGTGCTTGGGAGGAAATGGGGGTGTCAGTGCCTGTTCAGGGTCACTGCAGGGCGGGGGTCTCTGTCTATCTTCAGGACTCCCCAAACCATCCTCCTGTCTGTCTTTTAGGCCTTCACACACAGCAGTGGATGTATGGCTGTGAGCTCCAGAGAGACAAGAGCAAAACAGGGTTTCAACAATATGGCTATGAAGGGAGGACCTTCCTCACCTTCGACAAGGAGGCCCTTACCTGGGTGGCTCCCGATCCCCAGGCCCAGATGACCCAGAGGAAATGGGACGCTATTCCAGGATGGAATCAAAGACAGAAGTCCTACCTGGAGGAAATCTGCATTGAGTGGCTGGAGAAGTACCTGTCCTACGGGAAGGAGACTCTGCTGAGGACAGGTGAGCATCTGGATCCAGGCTGGACTTTCCTCCTTTATGGCTGAATCTTCTGTACACATTCAGCCCCTTTGGGTCCCTGGTCTTTAGCTTGTTTGCCCTGGTGGGAATCCCCCTCCTCCTCTTCCAGCCCCTCTTGCATGTAGACCCCCCCCCTCTCCCCTAGGTCTCCCCCTTCCCCCCTGGGGTCCCTCATCCCTCCAGGATCAGCTGGGTGAGATTAGGATCAATGGGGGAATCCCCCCCCTTGATGATTGCCCACAGCTCCTCCCTGCCTGGGAAGGACCCTCTCCCTCTTCCATTGGCATCAGTCTCTCTCTGCCCCCCCCCCCTTTTCAGAGACAAAATCTCTTTTCCCAATTGATCAGTGTGAGATTCCCTTTGATCTCTCTTCCTCTTAAAATTGGGGTTGTGTCCCTTGGAAAGAGGCCTGGAGCAGCCTCAGATTCAGGGGAGCAGAAGAGGAGGCAAAAAGTAGGGAGAATCTTCTGTGTTGTTGTTGTCTTGAAAGGGAACCTAAAAGACCATCTCCACTATCCCTCCCCTGAAGGGAGCAGCCCAAGATCACTCAGAGTTCAAAGCAGCCAGAGAGGAATTTCCTTGGAGCCTCAATTTGCTTCCGGAGGTTTTTCAGGCTGAGTCCCTGGGAAGGACTCAAAATCAGGAGTTCTTCTGGTTGAGCCTTTTCCAGATCTGGATAATTTCCTAAAACTCTTGGAGAGGCTGCAAGTGTGGAATGTAAATCTTTGGGTTAAAACTAAGTGGTGGGAGATTTTCCTGCCCCTCCAAGTTTCCCATCCACCTTCCAGGCTCTGGAGGGGCTCAGGGTTAATTCTGGGGGTGCCGTTTCTGCAGAGACCCCAAAGGTGACGGTGAGCAGCCGGACGGAGGTGGAGGATGGGATGGAGACGCACGTCTGCCGCGTGGATGGCTTCTACCCCAGGGAGATCGATGCCTCCTGGAGGAGGGATGGGGAGGAATGGCTGGAAGAGACCTTCCATGGGTCTGTGGCCCCCAACGCGGATGGGACCTACCACTACTGGCTCAGCATCCGGATCGACCCCAAAGAGAGGAGCCGCTATCGGTGCCACGTGGAGCACGACGGCCTGCAGGAGCCTCTGGACTTGGAGCTGAAGGGTGAGAGGCTGCAGGGAGGGGAAGGCTGGGCTCTCTGGCAGGCTGGAGGGTGGTGGGGGAGAAATCTGGCCCCAGCTGTGTCCAGATGTGAGCATGGCTGAGCTTTCATCCATTGGTCCTTCCAGTGTTTGAGGCAGGTGAAGCTGCAGGGACCAGACCGTAGAAGTGACTTCGGGTGATGGAAAGGACAGAATCCCATCCCAATACTTGGCCGATCCTGATGAAATCCCCTCCGATCCTCTCTTAGGCCTTCCCTGTTTCTTTTCTCCAGCAGAAGAGCAGAAATGACGCTGAGCCCCAGAAACAGATTTCCTCTTGTTCCCAATCCCTCTAAAGGACCAGAATCAGGAGGAGTCTGGGAGCCCCTTTTCTGAAGGGAGATGTTGGCTAAAAGGGATGAAGTGCAGCTGCCTTCAGGAAAGGCCGAGAGAGGCTGGACTGAGGCATCCGGAGTCAGAAAAGAGGCTCCCAAGTCTGAGCTTTTTCCCCATCAGAGACTCACTTTGTTTTCCTGCTTTGAAGCTCAAAAGGTCTCTCTGGGTTGCTGCTCTAAGGAAATAGTTGCTGTGCTGTCCCAACAGTATATAACTAATGTAGGAATTAAGAATTGTCTCCTTTAAGAAATTTCCTCATGGGAAATGTAGCCACCTGGTGGGAAATGTAGTTCCATAACATGTGACCACATCTGTGTTCCCTGATTGGGCAGCGGGTATTCTGCCCGGGAAAAGTGATTTATTATTGGGCTCTCTCGGAATCACCCTTTGTCAACTGGGATGGCAGCCACCGCTCATCCCCTCATCTCCGCTCATCGAGGGATATAGGAAACCACAGACTTTTTACACTACGTGATGGGACAGATCATGGAAAGTCAGAAGAATCTTAACACTGAACTGTAAGTTTTGCTATTAAGGATGCCTGATAATAAACTTGATCTGAAAGAGATTCCTAAGCGTGGAGTTTAGCTGCCTGCCTCGGGCAAACTGACATCGCTGGGGCAGAACAGTAAAAAGTCTGTGAATGTTTATATTTCCCTTCATCAAGAAGTCTATAAAGATTTGTTTCCCTCGGGCAAAAGCCTATGGAAATCCTTTAACCTCCTCGGAGTGAAAAGGCTTTGAAGTTTATTCTCCTCAAGTAAGAAGTGTTGGGTAATTTCTATTCCCTGAAGAGAAAAGTCTTTGCATGCTTATATTTCTATTCATCCTCTCAAGTAAAAAGCAAGGAATGACTCCACCCCACCTCCTCTTTCAGTAAGAGGTAGTAAGTCAAGCTCCCTCTGGGCAGAGAAGACGCTGAGAAATGTATAACAACCTCCTCTACATTTTAACTGAGAAGAAGCTGAAGAGGCATCCAGCTTGCAGTGAGGAAAGCTGTTTATTTCTCCTGAAATGAAAGGACTTGTTGTGATTAAGAAAATGTGTTAAAAGGAACCCAGGAATTGCATAATAAAGCAACCCCCCCTTTCTGTCCCAACCTAACAAAGAAAGAGAAACCTTGAGGGTAAATGCATGGAAAGTCTCCATGGAAACGAAATTTGAGTAAGGAAGAGGTCAGTAGCCTAGAACCGACCTCCCAACTCCTTTGAACTTTATTGATGAGTTGTCCTGGCAACGAGAGGCAATAAAGAGGCCAACTTACTTAGGGTGGGCAAAGCCTGCAGACAGCTAAAAGAGACATAAGGCAGAGGCAGTCCAGCCGAAGAAACCAATGTGTTATTGTTTGTGAATTATTGAGAAAGGGCACAACTCCTATAGAAGGTACCAAGCTAGCCAGATCCAAAACGAATTCTGAGTTCGGGTGAAAGTCCCTTAGGAATTCCAAAACTGGAAAGTCAGCTTGGATGGTCACCTCATCAGGGAGAACGCCATCACCAGTCACTCCAAACAGTAGTCACAAGCAGCAGCCCTCTAGTGACTCCTCTACAAACTGCAACCAAGTAGTTCAACACCTCAACACACCCTAGAGGCCAACAAGTACACTGCGCCTACATCGCCAAGTCATGCAACACACCCTAGAGGCCAACAAGTACACTGCGCCTACATCTTCAAAGTCAAGCAACGACCCTAGAGGCCAACAAGTGCAACTGCGCTGCATCTCCAAAGTCTTACAACGCACCCTAGTGGCCAACAAGTGTACTGCGCCTGCATCTCCAAAGTCTTGCAACGCAACCTAGTGGCCGACACAGTGACACTGCGCCTACCTCTTCAAAGTCTTGCAACGCACCCTAGTGGCCAACAAGCGAAACTGCGTCTGCATCTTCAAAGTCTTGCAACGCAACCTAGTGGCCAACAAGTGGACTGCAGTTACATCTTCAAGTCTTGAAACACACCCTAGTGGCCAACGAGTGAACTGCACTCTCGTCTGCAAAGTCTTGCAATGCACCCTAGTGGCCAAAAATGGAATTGACATTCGAGAAATTTCTTGAGCTACTCCTAGTCATAGAAGCTTTCTAGCCATGGCAGAAGGGTCAGACATGCCAAGCCCCATGCCTGAACCCACCATATACTCAGAATTGGTCATCCAAAACTCAGAATTGGATGTCCAACTATCAGAAAAGACAGAAACACGTCAGATAGCCTATGACCTAAGAAAGCATAGAAAGCCTACACAGATTAAGCGGGCAAACCTCCTGGAGGAATGGGACGAGGCCTATTGAAGGCATGAGAGTCGCTGGAAGGAGTTACAGCATCTCTGTGACCAAACCAAAGAACACCTAACCCCCACGTGCCTCCGCTTATTGGATGAGGACATGGACTACTTCTACAGATGATGGACAAATTATGAAGACCGCCTCAATGACATCCAGCGACAACTAAATGATGACAAAAACATTCAAAGAGAGATGCTGCGCATTGAGAAGTTAAACAGAGAACGTAACAAGAAGTTTCAACGCAGCAAAGACGTTATTCAAACCTATTTGAAGAAGGAGACTGCACCAGACAAGAAGGCCAACTTCAAAGTATCTCATTGTTCATATGCAACATTTCAGCAGTCATACGCAACCTCTTCCTACGACTCCAGAAAAGTCTCATCTTTCAGACCAAAGGCAACTAGCAGCAACTCACGGCAATCTTCCCGTTGCAGCCAAAGGTCACGGATACCTACAGCTGCAGAAGCACGAGCAGAAGTCAAGATGGTCGAGGTGGAGTTGGCAACCATAGAAGCAGAGAGGGCTGCTGCAGCTGCAAAAGCAGAGCAGCTGCTGAAGGAAAAGTTGGCAACCATAGAAGCAGAGAGGGCTGCTGCAGCTGCAAAAGCAGAGCAGCTGCTGAAGGAAAAGTTGGCAACCATAGAGGCAAAGAGAGCATCTTCGAAAGCCAAATTTCAGGTTCAAGTGGAAGATCATCAGCGCAAGTGGGAAGCAAAGAAAAGGCTAATACAGACCAAAGCTCGACCGCCCAAGACTGAAAGAGCCTCCTTCTTCAACTCCAGTCTTAGGGAGTTAGAAGTGGAAAGCCCAGACACACGCATCAAAGCCTACGTAAACAGCCAACACGTGGTACGACAGGAACAAGTAGGGGAATCTCAAGTGTCGGAACTCGACCCCTCCCTTGGAATTGGAGAGCCTACCCTGACAAACCAAGAAACACGAGGTGACCAGGGTAGTCCATCAGCAACAGTGAAGGATCCTCCGCAGGCAAGCACACAAGCAGCTGTGATTCACAGCCTCAATGTGGAGGTGAAAGAACCCTCAGCAGATCTTCAAAGCGACTCGAGCACAGACAAAAGGATGCTGGAAGCAGTAGATGTGCCAAGTTACAGCACATCAGCCAGTTCAGCTCTCGACAGCTTCGTCAATACCCAAGGTAAAGAAACCCACTTTACGTCATTGATGTGCACCGGGTCCCAGTGCACGGCGGGGAGGAAAATGGATAGACTCTGCATAGAATGAAAATGCACAGATCCCACCGCCACCATCACTAGAATGGGACAACCCACCAGATGATTGCAGCGAGATTGCGACACCAGAGGTAGCAAACACTACACCTCACTTGAAGCACATGAGTAATCACTCTCCTGCTGTAGATCCCAAAGCTGAAATCCTGCTCTTGCCAGGATCAGACACCTCCAACGCTTTCACCCCTCAAGAAGCAGTCAAAGATCCAAAGAGCTCCCCATTTGCCCTCAAGACAGAACTTGGAAGGGGCATCTTTGGGACGATATGTGTCGATCAACCACAAGCCCCAACCCAGGCGAATGTCTTTGCAAACTACGCTCTCAGTAATGGGACAACTTCCTACTCGAGACCATATCAAGGACACTTCTCGACTTCGTCAGTCAAACCAGTTCTAGGAACAAAAGTGTTCCAGACCAGCAAAGAAGACAACGACTTGACCTTGTCGATAGAGAACAAAGAATTTCTGAGGCTCATGGTCAAGGAATTCCAACAGGATGCCACCAAGAATTGGATGGCTCCAATATCCTTTCGCATACCAAGACAACGGTTTCCAAATAACTATGAGCAACCTCTCTCTCGCCTCTTCAATCTGAGACAAATCATAAACATGAAAGCTCATTTAGTGGAGTTCCCAGACAAGACGGTCCAGAACGGACACATAGAACTTGCTCCACCTCCAAGAACTGATGAGGAATGCTGGCACCTGTCATCCTTTAGAAAGTGCCAGCCACAAGAGCCAGGCCAGATTCGAGCAGTTTTCGATAGCAGCGTGCAATCCCAAGGCCCCTCTCTGAACAAAGTGCTTCTCAAAGGTCCTGACCTCACCAACAGTCTGCTCAGCATGCTCCACCACTTCAAAAAGGAAGTCATAGCCATCCTGGAGATCATCCAGCAGATATTCTACTTATTCCTTGTTGGAGAAGACCATCAAAGCTATCTATGTATCATGTGGTCCAGCGACAAACACCACAACCAACAAAAGCAAGAATGGCAAATCTTGCGAGACTCCCTGAATTGTCTCCAAAGTGTTCCTGTCCAGTACAAGTACGTCCCCATCTTGCCTACTGCCACAACAAAGGCAATAGCAGCCGTAGGATGCATCAGGGTCTACGGCGGGGAGAACAATGTTCACTTCATCTACAGCGAAGAGAACAATGCTAACATGAGTCTCATCATGGGAATGGTGAAACTAGCATCACAACTACCCGTCAACCAGTCCCAAGAACCAACTCGCTTCAAACACCTCTCCAGACGGAAGCCTCTAGTGTTGGGCTTAGCAGTGATCGTTATCACCACCCTCGTGGTAGAGGGGACAGCCGTCATCAACTCTCAAGCCTTGGTTCCAGAGGTTTTGTATTAGATACTCCCCCCCCCATCTAGTTGTTGACAAGGACAATCACAGTCTCCACTCAGGTCCTCTCCTTTCAGGCAGAGCAGGGGATCCTGATTGGCTGGAGAGCTGGGCAGCTTCCCCTTAAAAGGGGGAGCTGCCAGACCCTAGTCAGAGCTTGCCTGAACTTGATCTAATAAAGAGCTGTTGTCACGACTTGCCTTTTGTGCCTTCATTACCCTATCTAACACTGGCGACGAAGGTGGGATTGAAGGCAATTAGGCTGACAAAAGAGCGAAACTCACTACAAAGAGCTTGAGCGAAACTCACTACAAAGAGCTTGGTCACGAGACAGGGATTCTGCCTGCAGCACAGGGAGGCATACTAGCCATTTGTGAACCCAGAGAGAGAGTCAGAATGGCCACCTATGCCCAACCACCTCCGTTCAACCCAGCCACAGATGACTGGGATGCCTATATGCTGCGGTTCGACGTTTTCTTGGGGGCGAACGATCTCGGGGGCGCCTCGGATCTCCGGAAGAAGAATCTGTTCCTGGGATACTGCGGCCCTGCAGTTCTTGACACTGCCAAGAACCTCTCGGAACCGACGCCGCTACCGGCCGTCTCCTGGTCCGCCTTACAGCAGGCATTGAAGACTCACTACACCCCGACACCGTCCAAGTACGTACGGCGCTATCACTTTCACCAGAGGAACCAGTTGGAGGGCGAGCCCATAAACGAGTACATCGCCGAACTCCGGAAAGCCGCAACTCATTGTGAATTCCGGAATCTGGACGATGCGCTTTTGGACCGGATCATAATGGGGGTCCGAGACCGGGGCCTGCAGGCAAGACTGCTGGCAAGGAGCAACCTCTCCCTCCAGATCGCCCTCGACGAAGCACGGGTGACCGAGTCCGCACAGAAGTCCGTTGAAGCTCTCCGTCTCTCCGCACCGTCCGAGGCCCCCAGGAGCACCCGCGTCCACCGCGAAACCGTAGAACAAGAGAGCTCCGAGGGCGACGAGGAGGTCAGCCACCGCATGCGCAGCAACCGAGCAGTGCCGGCGCGGAAACTCAAACCGCCGGGCCTGCCCTGTGCCAGCTGTGGCGGCGATCATGCGAGAGCAACCTGCCGGTTCCGAGACGCGACATGCCAGCGATGCGAACGGAGGGGGCACATAGCCAGGGTATGCCGCAGCGAACTCCCTGCAACCAGCGGTCGGCCCGAGAGAACAGAAAGAGGACCGAATCGGAGGCAGCGACCCAGCCAGAGGCAGCTCCGCAAGGCAGAGGTGGACGACCACGTAGCCAACCTCATCGCATCCGACCAGGAACACCAGGAGCATCACGCGATTCCAAGCGTCACGGTCCCTGTTCGACACATGCGGATCAGCTGCCCTAGGAAGCTCAAGGTCACCGTTTTCATCGAAGGCGCCCCCTGTGAGATGGAGATCGACACCGGGTCAGCTCTCACAATCATTTCATGGGCAGTACTAAAACGAACGGTCCCCACGATGCGGAAGGAGGACCTCAGGAGCCCCGACGTCCGTCTCCGCGACTATCAAGGAAACCTGGTTCCCCTCGTTGGTCAAGGCACGTTCACGGTACGCTACAAACGGACCACGAAGAAACTGCAGGCGATCGTGGTGCGGGACAACCTCCAGAGCCTCTTCGGACTGGACTGGTTCCAAGCTTTGGGAATGGTCGTGGCCGAAGTCAACACCCTAGAAGAAGCAGACCCAGCAACCACTGCCGCCACAGGGAACGCCGCGGAAACCATATTTAAGGAGTTCCAGGACGTGTTTGCTTCCGGCCTGGGTGAGTACAAGGGGGCCCCCATATCATTTAGCCTAGACCCGAACGTAGCCCCAATTCGGCTCCAACCCAGGAGAGTGCCCTTTGCGCTCCGACCTAAAATCGATAAAGAGATAGACAAACTGGTGAGCCAGGGGATTCTCGAACCCGTCGATCACGCCCGGTGGGAAACACCAATAGTGACTCCGGTTAAGTCTGATGGGTCAATCAGATTGTGCGCCGATTACAAATGCACAATCAACAAGGGGTTGCAACAGAGTGCGTACCCCGTACCTGTAGTCCAACACTTACTGCATTCGCTTGGCCCAGGGAAAGTTTTCGCAAAATTGGATTTGGCGCAGGCGTACCAGCAGCTGCCAGTAGATAGCGCTACTGCAGAGGCCCAGACTATAGTAACACACAGGGGGGCGTTCAAGTGCAACTGCCTGCAATTTGGCGTTAGTATTGCCCCTGGGTTATTCCAAAGCATTATGGAACACCTCTTGCAAGGGATACCGGGAGTCGTCCCATATTTCGATGACATCCTGGTCTCCGCTGCAAACGAAGCGCAACTCATAGAAAGAGTTCGCGCTGTGTTAGGCAGGATCCGGGAAAAGGGCCTCCGTCTCAAGAAAGAGAAGTATAAAATTAATGTACCCAGGGTAGAGTTTCTAGGCTACATGATTGACGGCTCCGGGATTCACCCGACAAACCAGAAAATCAGGGCCATTAAAGAAGCCCCCACTCCCCGGAATCAGGCTGAACTCCAGGCGTTCCTTGGACTCCTTATAATAATAATAATAATAATAATAATAAATATTTATTTCTTAGCCGCACCCTCTCCCGAAGGTCTTGGGGCGGCGTACAATAAAACATAGGAAATAAATATATAAACAAACATACATATAACAAAAACGTATACCAAGACATATACATATACAAGGAGGAGGTGAGCTGATGAATAAAAAACAATTAAAAACACAATGTTTAAAAACCCCTAAATAATTTAATACAATTAAAATACCCCAAATAAAAAACCCATCAGGAGCGATATAGTTGGATCAAAGTTGAGCCAGGCCAGCTACTTGAAATAGGTGGGTCTTGAGCTTTACACGAAAGGAGCGGAGGTCAGAGGTATTCCTAATATCCGGGGGGGAGGTCATTCCACAGGGCTGGGCCCGCCACAGAGAAGGCTCTACTCCTAGGCGTCGCCCCCCGGCACTGCCTGGTGGACGGCACCTGGAGGAGACCCTCTCTGTGCGAGCGGATTGGTCGCAGGGATGTATGGGGCAGAATACGATCCCGCAAGTAACTAGGTCCTGAGCCATGGAGCGCTTTGAAGATCGTTATCAAAACCTTGAAACGCACCCGATAGACCACAGGAAGCCAGTGCAGCTCGCTCAGGAACGGTGTCACATGGGAGTACCTACTACTCCCCATAATTACCCGCGCGGCTGCGTTCTGGACCAACTGTAGCCTCCGGGTGCATTTCAAGGGAAGCCCCATGTAGAGAGCGTTACAGTAGTCCAAGCGAGACGTCAGCAGCGCATGAGTGACCGTGCGTAAGGCGTCCCGGTCCAGTAGGGGGTGCAATTGGCGCACCAGGCGAACCTGGTGGAACGCCCCCCTTGCCACAGCTGTCACATGGTCATCCATGGACAGCCGGGCATCTAGGAGGACGCCCAAATTGCGCGCCCGCTCCACGGGGGCGAGTTGGATGCCCCCGATGGCCAATGATGGAATTAATTGGCTGAACCGGGGAGCTGGTACCCACAGCCACTCCGTCTTGGAGGGGTTGAGTTTGAGTCGGTTGCCATCCATCCAGACCCGTACGGCTTCCACACACCGGGACATCACTTCGACGGCCTCGTTGGGGTGGTTCGGGGTGGAAAAGTACAGCTGAGTATCATCAGCGTACAGATGATATCCCACCCCGAAACCACGGATGATCTCACCCAGCGGCTTCATATATGTGTTGAACAGGAGTGGCGAGAGGACCGACCCCTGTGGCACCCCACAAGTAAGGGGGCGTAGGGTCGACCTCTCCTCCCCTGCCAACACACGCTGCATCCGGCCAGAAAGGTAGGAGCCGAACCACCGCAAAACGGTGCCCCGGACCCCCAACCCCTCCAGCCGGCGCAGCAGGATACCATGGTCGATGGTATCAAAAGCCACCGAGAGGTCTAATAGGACCAGTATAGAGGAGCAACCTCTATCTCTGGCCCTCCAGAGATCATCCACCAATGCGACCAAGGCCGTCTCCGTGCTGTGACCGGGGCGGAAGCCGGACTGGCGCGCGTCTAGATAATCATTTTCCTCCAGATGTCGTGGAAACTGGTAAGCCACCACACTCTCTACAACCTTCGCCAAAAAGGGAAGGTTGGAGACAGGACGATAATTGGCCAGCTCCAAAGGGTCCAGGGAAGGCTTCTTGAGCAAGGGTCTCACCACCGCCTCTTTCAAGGCGGCCGGGAGAGACCCCTCGCTCAACGAAGCGTTCACTAGGCCCAGGAGCCAGTCTCGTGTAACCTCCCAGGATGCCAGTACAAGCCAGGAGGGGCACGGGTCCAATAAACATGTGGTGGGTCGCAGCCGTCCACGCATTCTGTCCAAATCCTCGATTGCAACCAAGTCAAACTCCTCCCAGGTCGATTCCTCAAGACTCGCCACGGACGTCTCCATTGAACCACTGACAGGGACCCAATCCTTCCGGATTTGAGCGATTTTATCCTGCAGATATTTCCCAAATTCCTCTGCTCTGCCCTGTAAAGGGGCCTCCCACGGCCTCTGAAACAAGAGGGAGCGGGACACCCGAAACAGGGCGGCAGGGCGGTTCTCTGCGGATGCAATGAGAGTGGCACAATATTGGCGTTTGGCCACTCTCAATGCCACAAGGTACGTCCTTAAATGGGCTCGTGCCTGTGTTCGATCAAATTTGGAACGGGAGGATCTCCAACGACTCTCTAGGCGTCTCTTGCGGCATTTCATCACCCTTAGCTCCTCAGTAAACCAAGGGGCCAGGGTGGATCGTTGCCGCCGGAGAGGCCGCAAAGGCGCCACCCGGTTCAAGGCCCCGGTAGTCGCATTATTCCACGCGACCACCAGGTCCTCTACCCGGGGGCGGGTCAGGGTTACAGGTGGTGGCCCAAGCTCCGTCTGGTACCTATCCGGTTCCATCAGGCGCCTGGGGCGGAACCATCTAATGCTTTCCGGTTCCGCCTCCCCGCAGCGGGAGGTAGCACCAGGGAAGTCAAGACGAAGGAGTGAGTGATCTGACCATGACAGGGGAGTGATGGTTAAATCCCCTCCTCCCAGATCACTCAACCACTGGCCAGAGACAAAAACAAGGTCCAGGGTGTGACCTCTCTCGTGTGTCGGGCCCTGAATCAATTGGGTCAGGTCCAAGGCTGTCATGGAAGCCATGAACTCCCGAACCCCCTCTGATGCTTCTCCCATCGATGGTAGGTTAAAATCCCCCATCACTAAAAGTTTGGGGGTCTCAATCGCCACCGATGCGATCAGCTCGAGGAGTTCAGGCAGGGCCGCTGAAGTATAGCGAGGAGCCAGGTATACTATCAGCAGGCCCAACTGTCTCCCAGGGCCCCATTTCACAACAAGGGATTCACATCCGGACGTCTGTGGCACAGTAGACTCCCTCGGCTCTAAATCCTCCCGAATAATTGCTGCCACCCCACCGCCCCTTTCCTGGGCCCTAGGCTGGTGAAATGCTCGGTAGCCTGGTGGGCACATTTCCACGAGGGGTAAACCTCCCTCGTGGCCCAACCAGGTCTCCGTTATTCCCGCGAGGTCCGGCTCCCCCTCCGCAATTAGGTCGTGAATGAGGGGGGCCTTATTAACAACGGACCTCGCATTGCATAACAACAGCCTCAGGCCCTGGGCCTGCAACTCCTGACCACCTAGAACGCGGGGGTTGGTACAAGCGACCGGGTGTAACCAGCACCCACGGTCTCCCAACCAACTACGAGTTCTTCTGTCCTCACATCTGCCCCTCCCTACGACCGTTGGAATCAAAGAGCCCTGTATAGGAACGATATCCTCCCCCTCCTCCTCCCTTCCACTCCTTCTGCTCGCGACCACACCTAGTGACCTGGCTCTGTCATCGCTCCTGACCTCCTCCCACCCCCCAACCCCAGAATCCCTACAAATTCTTAAAAAATATTTTACTAAAAAACCCCTTAATTTACGCTTCCTCCACCTCTCAGGGTTAATAAACCCGTCCTCAAGGTGGGCCCTTGAAAGGGCTGGAGGCCAAACCTGCGAGAAAGGGGATTCCCGCAGCCGCAGTAATTCCGGCTTCGTGTACATAAAAATGGAATCATGGGGGTAAAATTAATTGGTAACAGGTGCTGGAGATGTAGATGTATCATAAAATCATTGTTTGTCGAGGAAGTTTTCCTTACCCAAGATGAAAGGGTGAGTTAGTGGGCTAGTCACCTAACCGGGTTTCACTCAGGAGGGTTTCAAAATAGTGTAGGAGCCGGCAAAGCAGATGTTCAAAAGATGTTTAAAAGCAAACGACAAAGTCAAAGTCAAAAGACGCGATGGTAGCATCAAAATTTCAAACCAAGTTTCCAGGTTTGCCATTCAATTGTCTCTGCTCTGAGATGCTTTGCCCGGCTCACCCCTCCTCTAGCTGCTTCGTTCAGATCTTCCCAATTCTCACTTCTCACACAACGAGGCAGTCCTCCAGGTTTCTGACCAATGCCCCGGCTAGCACACCAGCACGCGAACACGCCAACAAACCAACATACTTGCAATCTTTCTTGTCATCTTTCTGTCTCTCCAACCTCTCCGTGCCTCTCGCCTCTCGCCTTTCACGCCTCTCACACTCGTTTCTCTGTTCAGTGCTTGATGATCCGCTCCACGCCTGGCGCTCTCACCAGCCAGACGGGCTCGCTCCACGTCTGACGCTCTCATCAGCCAGACGGGCACCCACAGCCTTAACTTTTATAGCGTGTTCCTTAAGCAGAAAGCGACGGTTGCTGAACCGCTACACCGCCTGCTATCGAAGAACGCGGAGTGGTCATGGGGGAAAGCTGAAGCTAAGGCGTTCGCCGCCGTGAAGGGACTCTTATCAGCAGACTCTTTCCTGGTCCAGTACAGTCAAACCCTGCCGTTGGTATTGACCTGCGACGCCTCCCCTTTCGGAGTTGGCGCTGTCCTGAGCCACCGGATGCCGAACGGCACGGAAGCCCCAATTGCATTCTATTCAAGTACTCTGTCCACCGCCGAACGGAACTACAGCCAGCTGGACCGGGAAGCCCTGGCTGCTGTGGCGGGGGTCAAGCAATTCCACGAATATCTGTACGGCAGGGATTTCGACTTGGTGACTGACCACAAGCCACTGCTGGGACTGCTAGCTGGAGATCGCCTAACACCGGTGTCCCTCTCACCCCGCATGACCCGGTGGTCGATTTTCCTGGCCGCGTACTCTTACCAACTCATCCACCGTCCGGGCGTCACACTGGGGCACGCAGATGCACTGAGCCGATGCCCCCTACCGGAGCTGCTCGCCGATCCAACACCCAAGACCGTCGTTCTCCTCATCGACTGTCTAGACTCGGGCCCCATCTCCTCCAGGGACGTCGCACACCACTCCGAGAAAGACCCAACCATTAAACAAATTTTAAACTGGGTGTGGAGGGGGTGGCCCAAGGGGCCGTTTGGGGCAGAGCTCAACCCATTCGCCACAAAACGAGACGAGCTGTCCGCTATCCGGGGTTGTTTGTTGTGGGGGGACCGAGTGGTCATTCCGAAACAGCTACGAGTGGCCGTTCTAGAGGCCCTCCACAAGGGTCACCCGGGGATAGTGAGGATGAAGGCGTTGGCCCGGAGCTATGTGTGGTGGCCCAACATGGACAAGGACATTCAAGAGTGGGTGGCCACATGCACACCGTGCCAAGAGTCCAGACCGGCTCCCCCAGAGGCACCCCCGAAAGAATGGGAGCAACCCCAGGCACCATGGAGTTTGACTTGGTTGTCATCGAGGATTTGGACAGATTGCGTGGACGACTGCGACCTACCACATGTTTACTGGACCCGTGTCCCTCCTGGCTTGTACTGGCATCCTGGGAGGTTACACGCGACTGGCTCCTGGGCCTAGTGAACGCTTCGTTGGGTGAGGGGTCTCTCCCGGCCACCTTGAAAGAGGCGGGTGGTGAGACCCTTGCTCAAGAAGCCTTCCCTGGACCCTACGGAGCTGGCCAATTATCGTCCTGTCTCCAACCTTCCCTTTTTGGCGAAGGTTGTAGAGAGTGTGGTGGCTTCTCAGTTTCCACGACATCTGGAGGAGAATGATTATCTAGACCTGCGCCAGTCCGGCTTTCGCCCTGGGCACAGCACAGAGACGGCCTTGGTCGCGTTGGTAGATGATCTCTGGAGGGCCAGAGATAGGGGCTGTTCCTCTATCCTGGTCCTATTAGACCTCTCGGCGGCTTTTGATACCATCGACCATGGTATCCTGTTGCGCCGACTGGAGGGGTTGGGGGTCCGGGGCACCGTTTTGCGGTGGTTCGGCTCCTACCTCTCTGGCCGGACACAACGTGTGTTGGCAGGGGAGCAGAGGTCGACCCTATGCCCCCTTACTTGTGGGGTGCCACAGGGGTCGGTCCTCTCGCCACTCCTGTTCAACACATACATGAAGCCGCTGGGTGAGATCATCCGTGGCTTCGGGGTGGGATATCATCTGTACGCTGATGATACTCAGCTGTACATTTCCACCCCGAACCACCCCAACGAGGCCGTCGAAGTGATGTCCCGGTGTGTGGAAGCCGTACGGATCTGGATGGATGACAACCGACTCAGGCTCAACCCTTCCAAGACGGAGTGGCTGTGGGTTCCGGCTCCCCGGTTCAACCAGATAATTCCATCTCTGGCCATTGGGGGCATTCAACTCGCCCCTGTGGAGCGGGCGCGCAATTTGGGCGTCCTCCTAGATGCCAGGCTGTCCATGGATGAACATGTGACAGCCGTGGCCAGGGGGGCGTTCCACCAGGTTCGCCTGGTGCACCAATTGCGCCCCCTATTGGACCGGGACACCCTACGCACAGTCACCCATGCGCTGGTGACGTCTCGCCTGGACTACTGTAACGCTCTCTACATGGGGCTCCCCTTGAAATGCACTCGGAGACTGCAGTTGGTCCAGAATGCGGCCGCGCGGGTGATTATGGGGAGTACTAAGTACTCCCATGTGACACCTCTCCTGCGCGAGCTGCACTGGCTTCCTGTGGTCTATCGAGTGCGTTTCAAGGTCTTGATTACGATCTTTAAAGCGCTCCATGGCTCAGGACCTAGTTACCTGCGGGATCGTATTCTGCCCCATACATCCCTATGACCCATCCGCTCGCACAGAGAGGGACTTCTCCAGGTGCTGTCCACCAGACAGTGCCATGGGGCGGCGCCTAGGAGCAGAGCCTTCTCTGTGGCGGGCCCAGCCCTGTGGAATGACCTCCCCCCGGATATTAGGACCACTACTGACCTCCGCTCCTTCCGTGTCAAGCTCAAGACCCACCTTTTCCAAATAGCTGGCCAGGCTCAACCATAACTTCGTATCGCTCCTGATGGGCTTTTTAATTTAGTAATTTTATTTAAGGGGATTTTGAATTGTGTTTTTAATTGTCTTTCACTTATAAGTCAACTCTCCTCCATGCACATATGTATATGTCTCTGTTCTTTTTGTATATATGTTTGTCTTATGTGTATTTTTATCCGTTTTGATTGTACGCCGCCCCGAGTCCTTCGGGAGAGGGTTGCGGCTAATCAAATAAAAATTATTATTAAATTATTATTATGGTCCAGGATCCACATAGACTTCGCAGGGCCAATGCATGGGCAGACTTTCCTCATCGTAGTGGACGCATTCTCGAAGTGGCTGGAGGTAGTTCTGATGACATCCACCACCACAGACGCTGTTATCAGGACGCTCCGAGGACTATTCACGACCCACGCATTCCCGGATGTGCTAGTATCAGATAATGGGCCACAGTTCACGGCCAAGTCTTTCGAAGAATTCTTAGCAACACAGGGAATCCGGCATGCCCTTGTTGCCCCATTCCACCCGGCGTCCAACGGCCAGGCAGAATGGATGGTGAGATCTACCAAGGAGGCACTAAGCAGAATGGGCCCGGGTGACTGGAGAACCCGCATAGACCACTACCTCCTAATCCAGCACATCACGCCGAGCGTCACCACCGGCAGGAGTCCAGCGGAGCTGCTCATGGGGCGCCGACTCAGATCCCATTTAGACCGCCTGCACCCCAACTACTCCTCCGACACACCGCCTGACTCAACGGGAAAGATCCGGGCATTCACTATCGGAGACCCAGTCTATGCCCACAATTACACAGGGGGAACCCTGTGGATGCCCGCGACCGTCGTCGGAATATCGGGGCCGAGATCATACTCCGTCAGGCTCGAGGACGGGCGTCACTGGAGGCGGCACATCGACCAGCTCCGGGGACGAGTAGAAAGCTCCCAGAACCGGCAATCGCCACCGACGCCAGCGCAGGTCGAGCCGCACCCCCCACAGACCGGGGCGGAAGGACTTGGGGACTTAGCAGACTCTAACGGGGCACGGGCAAGGCCTCGAACAACGTTGCCAGCCAAGAAATCCGAAGGGTTCCAGGAATCCCCGTCCAACGAGTCCGGAGAAGGAACGGGGCCGACCATCCAACGTGAGGACACCCAACCATCGGAACCGCGCAGGTCCAGCAGGTCGACCCAGAGGCCCGTCTACCTGCGCGACTACGTCACTTACTAGAATGCTCCATCCTAGGGGGGAGGGGTGTTAGATACTCCCCCCCCCATCTAGTTGTTGACAAGGACAATCACAGTCTCCACTCAGGTCCTCTCCTTTCAGGCAGAGCAGGGGATCCTGATTGGCTGGAGAGCTGGGCAGCTTCCCCTTAAAAGGGGGAGCTGCCAGACCCTAGTCAGAGCTTGCCTGAACTTGACCTAATAAAGAGCTGTTGTCACCACTTGCCTTTTGTGCCTTCATTACCCTATCTAACATTTTGGATCCTGAAAAACCAACTGTCCTCACCCCGACCACCTTGCTGACCCAGAAGATAGGTGACTGGCCAGCACCAGCAGGGAACTTCGTTCCCAAAGAGATGTATTGGAACGTATAGCCTAAGGGACTTGTGTCCATTGGAACTCACGGCCTATGGGACTTGTGCACCAAGCCCTACCCAGTAATGATGAACTAGTTTGTCAGATGGGAGCTCAGGTCACAAAGCAGATTTCCACCAAGAAACTCTACACCAGACCAATCAGCAAACCAGAACTGCTGTTATGGAAGACTGAACTAGAAGATTGGACCTCAAGCTTTGCATGCTTTGTGTTTACATGATTCTTTGCACTGTTTGATGATATCGCTTTGTGCAACCCAGTTAATCAGTTAGTTAGGTTCGCATGCTCAGTTAATTAGTCAGTTAGTTACATGTTTGATGTTATGCCTTGTTTACCTTAGTTAATTAGATAGTCATGCTATGCCTTTGTGTAACTCAGTTAATTAGATAGTCAAGTTTGCATTGTTTTATGCCATGTTTTGTTTGCCTTTAGTCAAAAGTTAGTAAGTAGTGGAATTTATAATTCCAGGCGGGGAGTGTGCTGTCCCAACAGTATATAACTAATGTAGGAATCAAGAATTGTCTCCTTTAACAAATTTCCTCATGGGAAATGTAGCCACCTTGTGGGAAATGTAGTTCCATAACATGTGACCACATCTGTGTTCCCTGATTGGGCAGCGGGTATTCTGCCCGGGAAAAGTGATTTATTACCGGTCTCTCTCTGAATCGCCCTTTGTCAACTGGAATGGCAGCCACCGCTCATCCCCTCATCTCCGCTCATCGAGGGATATAGGAAACCACAGACTTTTTACACCACGTGATGGGACAGATCATGGAAAGTCAGAAGTATCTTAACACTGAACTGTAAGTTTTGCTATTAAGGATGCCTGATAATAAACTTGATCTGAAAGAGATTCCTAAGCGTGGAGTTTAGCTGCCTGCCTCGGGCAAACTGACATCGCTGGGGCAGAACAGTTGCACATTATTTTATGATATGATACCTGAATTCCTGAGGCTCACCATAAAACCCAAGGAAGAAAGCCTTTTCTCAAAGAACTGCATATGCTCAGAAGTGTCCTTGACGTATTTTTACACTGAACTTCCAAAGTTGCAAAATCTTTTATTGATGACTGTCATCACAATACAAGAAATATTCAAATGTAATAGTTGTCTCAACCAAAATATTCCTTTGATTTTTGTTGCTGTTTATAGCAAGCATCCATTCACAAGTGGCAAGGTTGCTATTCAATGGGAATCCTGAATTTTATGCAAGAGAAATTTAAATTTAAAGTTCCCACCTCTAACCTTCTCCCCTCCCCCTCCAAGCAATACCACCTTATAATACCTTGGTAAGACCATACTTGGAATTCTTCATCCAGTTTTCGTTGCCAAAAGATGTTGAGACTCTGGAAAGAGTCCAGAGAAGAGCAACAAAGAGGATTACTACTAGATAAAGTAGAAAAAAGTGGGTTGGACAGCATCACCACCAGATGGATTCGTAACTGGCTGACCAACCACACTCAACGGGTAGTCCTCAATGGAACTGCATCTACATGGAGGGAAGTATGCAGTGGAGTTCCCCAAGGCTCTGTTTTAGGCCCAGTACTCTTCAACATCTTCATCAATGATTTGGATGAGGGAATAAATGGGGAACTCA
The DNA here is from genome assembly GCA_029891615.1 of Natrix natrix natrix. Classification (NCBI taxonomy): domain Eukaryota; kingdom Metazoa; phylum Chordata; class Lepidosauria; order Squamata; family Natricidae; genus Natrix; species Natrix natrix. Next base: position 10,837 of record JAKRSK010008436.1, on the reverse strand, counting down.
TCAAATTTGCAGATGACACCAAGCTGGCAGGAATAGCCAACACTCCAGAAGATAGGCTTAAGATACAGAAGGATCTTGACAAACTTGAACATTGGGCACTATCTAATAAAATGAAATTCAATGGTGAAAAGAGTAAGGTTCTACATTTAGGCAACAAAAATGGAATGCACAGGAACAGTATAGGTGGTACCTTGCTCAATAGTAGTAACTGTGAAAGGGATCTTGGAGTCCTAGTGGACAACCATTTAAATATGAGCCAGCAGTGTGCAGCAGCTGCCAAAAAAGCCAACGCAGTCCTAGGCTGCATCAACAGAGGGATGGAATCAAGATCACGTGAAGTGTTGATGCCGCTTTATAATGCCTTGGTGAGGCCACACTTGGAATACTGCATTCAGTTCTGGTTGCCACGATGTAAAAAAGATGGGGAGACTCTAGAAAGAGTGCAGAGAAGAGCAACAAAGATGATTAGGGGACTGGAGACTAAAACATATGAGGAACGGTTGCAGGAACTGGGTATGTCTAGTTTAATAGAAAGAAGGACTAGGGGAGACATGATAGCAGTGTTCCAATATCTCAGGGGTTGCCACAAAGAAGAGGGAGTCAAACTATTTTCCAAGGCACCTGAGGGTAGAACAAGAAGCAATGGGTGGAAACTAATCAAGGAAAGAAGCAACTTAGAACTGAGGAGAAATTTCCTGACAGTTAGAACAATTAATCAGTGGAACAGCTTGCCTCCAGAAGTTGTGAATGCCCCAACACTGGAAGTCTTTAAGAAGATGTTGGATAGCCATTTGCCTGAAACGGTACAGGGTTTCCTGCCTAGGCAGGGGGTTGGACTAGAAGGCCTCCAAGGTCCCTTCCAACTCTACTATTGTATTGTATTGTATTGATTAGGAGCCTGGAGGTTAAAATATATGAAGAGCAGTTGCAGGAATTGGGCATTGCTAGTTTAAAGAAAAGGACTGGAGGTGACATGATATGTTCCAATATCTCAGGGGCTGCCACAAAGAAGAGGGAGTCAAGCTATTCTCCAAAGCACCTGAGGGCAGAACAAGAAGCAATGGGTGGAAACTAAACAAGGAGAGAAGCAACCTAGAACTGAGGAGAAATTTCCTGACAGGGAGAAGAATTAATTTGTGGAATGGCTTCCCTTCAGAAGTTGTGAATGCTCCATCACTGGAAGCATTCAAGAAGAGACTGGAGAGCCACTTGTCTGGAATGGTAGAAGGTCTCCTGCTTGAGCAGGGGGTTGGACTGGAAGACCTCCAAGGTCCCTTCCAATTCTGTTATTCTGCCATTTTGATGCTATTTTTGAACTGGCCAAAGAAATGAAACTCTGTACTTAAAAAAAAGGCTAGGTGGTATGAACCATTTTATTTCACTCAAATTGAAGAAAAAAGATAATGTTCAGAGCTGGTCATTTCCACTCAGAGTCGTGGCTTATTGGGGAAGCCTAAAAAAAGAACAAACAAGTTTTTGTTTAACAAATTTTGTTGACATTATTGTGTTGGTGACATTTTTGTTTTGGAAGCTGTTGAGAGTCAGAAGGTGGCAAAGGGCTTCTTTTGAGTGGAAAAGCCAAAGATGAATCCAGTTGCCTTCATGCTGGGCTGGTGTGAGAAGAAGGCAGCGTCATGAGGAAACGTCCTCTAACAACGGTTATCAAGGCCTCTTCATGTTACCTTGAGAAGGACACAAAAATGATCACATGGAGTTTTTAATTTGGGGTATTACCAGCTTTCACTTCTTTAGGTCTCTTCCCTGATTGGGAAGATTGTTTGAGGTTCTCCTTCAATGATCTGCTCTTTCTCCCAATTCAGAACCATCCAATTCAAAATCCAACCTGGGGCTCATCATCGGCTGCGTTGTGGCTGCCCTTGTCCTGGCGTGTTTGATTGCTGGGATCCTGGTATTCTCCAGTAAGTATCTCTTTTGGGGAGGGGGGGTGATGGAAGGAAGATGGAGAGATTCCCCCCAAGTCTCTCCCTTTGGGGAGCTTCTTCTGGGCTTCCTTCTGTCCTGTTTTCCCAGCCCTCTTGGGGAGGATCTGAGATCTCAGCCTCTTGCTGGGACTCCAGTCTCAATTCAGCTGAGTCTGAGATTCGGGCAGTCCTGTCTTCTTCTGAGTTGGGAAGAGGCATCCCAGTTCCTTTGTCCCTTTCAAAGGCTTTGGTCAAAGAGCAGCAGAAAAGGATTTCCATGGAAACCTCCCTCCCCTCCCAGTTGTTGCTGCTGCTTCCCCCAATTCCCCTCCATCCCCAATTCCCCTCCATCCATCCTGGAAGCAGCAGGTCTCTCTTGGGGCAAATCAGGAGATAGATTTGTATTTTGAAGATCTTTCTAGCTTTACTGATGGGACAAAATATCTCCTGGGGTTCTTCCTCCTACGGAGGGAGAGATTGGATGATCTCTGGTGGATTCTTTTGAACTTTCACTGATTTTTATTCTTGCAGAGATACGTCAAGGTGACTACAAAGCAGCTCCAAGTGAGTGAATTGTCCTCTTCCCATCTAATCTCCAACGTAGAGCAGGGACCAGAGGCACCATTAGTTGAGAGGGGTTTGTGTGTCTGAATGTATGTGTCTGCGCACTGTCTTCCTCTCTTCCTAAGAACCAGGCTGGGGAAGATGGGCCCCCTTTTCATTACAGCCAGGCTGTTCTTGGAAGTGGAGTCCCCAAGGAGAAACATCTGGGAGAAGGAACCTTCAAGAAGAGGAGAAGACCCGGCTGGTAAAAGGTCCCTTTGACTAAGGACATGCTCTGTTTCCCAAGAGGGCAGAAAGGAAAGGCCAAATGAGAATCAGAAGCTCCATAAAATTAGGAGTCAGGGGGAGGGGGGCATTTTGAGGGAAAAGATGCCAGCTGCATCTCCTCTTGGTCTCCCATCACAAAGGCTCTCTAAGTAAGAACCGGTTAGAAAAAGAAACTTTGGATCCTTCTGTATTTTTTTAGGTCAGCTCTGCCTTCTGGCCTTGTGTGATATAAATACAAACTCTCTCAATGTGTTTGTGGGTCTCTGATTGTGTGTGAGAGAGAAAGGGAGGGAGGGAGGGAGCTGGAGTCAGAAGGAGCTGAGCTTCTCCGTCTATAAGCCAAGAGAGGGACTTTCCCATCGTCTTTTCCTTTCCTTCTTTTCCAGCAAGTGACAAAGGATCCAGCAGTTCAGACCAGGGTAAGTCGGAGGGAACAGCTGCTGCATGAGCCATTCTGAGCGTTTGCAAGACTTTGGGGGGATGAAAAGAGGGAGAAGCCCCCACTTTTTAAAGCCCCCCCCCCAATTCATCCTCCCTGGGTTCCCTCTGAGTCTTCTACTGGTGGAATAATAAGAATAATTGCACTCACTTTGGCTTAGTAGTGAGGGCACCAGGCGAGACCGTGAGTTCTAGTCCTGCCTTAGGCATGAATGTCACAAAATCCACTTTCCTTGCACTGGTTGATTCTGCAGAGGAGAAGGGAAAACTCTCCCTGTTGGATTCAGGCAGGGGAGGCAGCCCAGAGTCTGCATGGTGGAGCCTTGGCCCCCTTTGGAGGAAAGAGCTACTGTACCAGCCTCTCTGATGCATGGCCAGCTCCCTGCCTCAGCTGCTGGGGGCATTTCAGGGTTAGCATGGAGTTGCCCAGGATTATGGTCCTGGAAGACCTCAATCTGCCATCCCTGGGTTTGGCCTCCAAAGCAGCCCAGGAGTTCATGGCTGTCATCCGGGGTCCGACTGGAGACAGAGATCACACACTGGACACGATCTTCTTTTCAGACCAAAGGCAACAGGATCTGATGGGGGAGTTTGGTTTTCATTTAGCGTTTTAAATATTCTGCGTGGCATTTTATTGAATTTCACTGTGAGCTGCCTACAGTCACCTTAATGAGATAGGTGGAGATGGAAGTTTAATTAGTAAATCAATGAAAAGCTTTACGTCCTCTGAGAAGTTTGGGAAGCTGAAGAGGTTGAATGGTGAAGAGAGAGATTTCTCCTCCTCAGAGGATCCAGACGTTCATTCATTCTGTCTCTTTCTCTCCAATCCAGGGATCATCCAGACTGTTTAGCAGCCCCCTTGCAGGTGAGGGGTCTCGGTGGGGGCCGTATGGGGTAGGTGAGGGAGGGGGGGCTTTGGGGTCCAAGGACCAAGTGAGGATGAAGATGCTTTGGGAATCCCTCTTCTCTCTCCTATTCACCTCAAACACTGGAAGGTAAGGAATTTGGGGGAGAGGGCTTGGGGGAGGGGTCTTCCTGCCCCCAAACTCTGATCCTCTGGCACCTCTCAGGCTCTGAATGTCTTGAGCCAACTCACCCTTGGATACTTTCTCCCTCCTCTTTGCAGGAGACACGCCCAGCATAAGGAGAGAAGATGGGATCAGCCTCCTTCTGAATTAGGCCGGACTCTCAGGAGGAGCCGTTCAGGGCCTTCCTGCATGCTGGAACCAGGAGAGATTTTTGGGGCTTTCATCACTGCCTTTATCACTGAATCAGTAAACTTTTTCTATTATGACTGAGGAGCAGAGGAGAAAAAAATATATTGTGTGTTACTAATTGTGGAATCAAAAGATTTCAAATTGGATTTCGTAGATAATAGTTTATCATAGATAAATAGGTTACATAACACCCTTAATGGGCTTTTGCTGATTAGTCTTATTGGATAGAGGTTAGAGGCTAAAGATGTGGTTTCATAGATGGGTTTATAGAAAAAAGCTAGGATAAAACTGAAAGCATTACAGGACGATAGAAGCAGAGGTGGTATGGGACTACCTGACTGGGAACTCTACTACAATGCAGCAGCATTAATTTGGATTAAAGATTGGATAAATTTAAAAAATAAAAGAATATTAGCAATAGAAGGCCATGACCTGCAAACAGGATGGCACTTTTTCTTATGGGAAGAGAGTAAAAAGAAGCAAAAATATTTCCATAGACATTACATTAGAGAAGCATTGATTCAGGTCTGGAACAAAATTAAAGCAAAACGCTATATGAAAATACCGGCATGGCTTTCCACCATGGAAGCCATGATACACCCCAATACGCTAGATCTATCAAAAATGGTTAGGTATAGTGAAATTTTAGATAACCAGGGGAATTTGAAAACGAACCAAGAACTAAAAGAGAACAATATCAATATAGATTGGTGGCCATACCTCCAATTACAATCAAGATATAAAAAAGATATAAAAGAATATGGAATATATACGGAATTGCAACAAATAGACAAAATCTTAATTGGCCCAGAAAACAAATTTATAACGAAAATGTATAAATATTTGTTAGAAATAAACTTGGAAGAAGAAATAGTTAAAGGATGTATGATAGCATGGGCCAAAAATTTTGGTTATAATATAGATCTAGTGGATTGGGAAAAAATTTGGAATATAAATTATAAATTAACGATATCAGCAACACTGAAAGAAAATACATATAAAATGTTTTATCGTTGGCACCTACCACCACCAAGATTGGCAAAAATGTACCCAACACTGAAACCGACCTGTTGGAAATGCAAAAAATCCAAAACCTTCTTACTAGGAATAATTAAAGGGAACTACACAAAAAAAATTAAATATCTACTAACACATATATTAACTATAGCTAGAATTGCCTTTGCCCAATGCTGGAAGCAAAATAATACACCGCCAGACGAATTAGTGATAAAAAAAATAAAAAAAACCTTGGAGTGCGCAGAGATGGACAAACTAACTCAAAAATTAAAGGACAAAGAAGAATCGGAATACTACGAAATTTGGAATAAGTGGTATGAATGGTTGGATAATAAGAAAAACAATTAAGCCGAAAACAATATACATAAATAAACATAGAACTGTATATAAAAGTAGGTAAATATGTTAAATATCATAAAAATATATAGATAAGATGACATAAGGATTGTAATATATGGTAAAGAGAGGAAAACATACATAGATACAATGATGTAACATTGTACAAACTGTTGATATAAAGATTGTAATATGTGATAAAAAGACAAAAACAATAAAAAATTATTACAAAAAAAATGGATCATGAAATCAATTGTCAGGCTGCTATCTCCTTAACAATTGCACATCTTTAAATGATTAAATCTTTAAATCAATAAATGATTTCTTTTCCACTTACTTGATTGCTGTATCTTTGGGGCGATTGGAATTAAGAGGGATTCTACCCTCCTTGTTGATCAGAGACCCTGATTCCAATTTCACTTTGAGTGATGGGAAGGGGGAGGAAGCAAAGCAAAATCTCGAAGGAGGAAGAACTGGGGGGTTTCCTGTGTGCTCCTTCGGGGAGGAGGCAGCAATTTTGCTCCTGTGTCCAGATGTTCCTCCAGCATCACCAGTTGATCTCCCCCCCCCAGGAGGAAGAACTGGGGGGGGGAAGGAAAGGGAGAGAAACAGACAGAGAGGAAGGGAGGGGAAGAGAGAGACAAAAAGGGAGGGAAAGAGAAAGGGAAAGGAGGGAAGAGAGGGAAGGAAAGAGAGGGGGGAAAGACAGAAAGAGGGAGGGGAAAAGGGGGGAGAGAAAGACAGAAAGGGAGGGGAAGTGGGGGGAAAGACAGAGAAGGACAGAGGGGTAGAGAGGGAAAGAGAAAGGGAGGAAAGAGAGGGAGAGAAAGGGGGAAAAGAGGGAGGGAAAGAAATAGAGAGGGGGAAGAGAGAGAGAAAGAGAAAAAGTTGATATTACAAAAGTTTTATTGTTGTTAAACATATTTCCAAAGCAGGAAAAAAATTAAGGGGCGTAAAAGTTCATTTATGATGTTTTTCTTGTATTCAGGTCAAATTGCCCTGCTGGCACTTTGCGATAAATAAGTGGGTTTTGGGGTGCAGTTTGGGCACTCGGTCTCTAAAAAGTTCCCCATCACTGCTATAGGGACTCCTGCTTGAGCAAGGGGTGGACTAGAAGACCTCCAGGTTCCCTTCCAACTCTGTTATTCTGTTAATTCTGAACAATTGCCACTGGAGCGATAGAAAACGTGGAAAATGAACGGAAAAGTTCCCTTCAAGAGAAGCTCCAAACAGGAAGAGGCTCATTTTGAAGAAGTACAGCAAAGAACAGGAGAGAGACAAATATATTCCTTCAATCTTTTACTGTTGCAATTTATTAATAAAAATATAGAAACATACGAATAATTTTTTTCACTGCCTTTTTCCATTGAACTAAAAGCCATTTCCCTGTTTTCCATAGAAATATCACTTGAGTAGTACAAATTTGAAGGATGCAACCATTTTGTGGCAATTCTCTAACTGAGTTAAAGGAGACCTATCCATGGGACTTCGATCCAAATACAGATTTACAAGCACTATAAGGGACCACAGAGATACTTTAGTTAACAAAACGAAGAGGAAGTCAATCTGACCATTATTAAAGCCTGTAGTAAAAGGGGAGGGTTCTGTAAAAAGTTCTCACAGGCCGAATTTGAACAAAGGAAAAACTGGTGTATTCATTGGTGCGTTTACTAAAGAAGACAGTGGCTTGGAAACAGGATTTTGCACTTTCCACGGTGGAGTTTCCAGGGCCCAAGTTGCTACTTCACACCACATGATTTGTGCCCAGATGAGAAAGAACAACCTCCTCTTCCAAATGGCTGAAATTCAGCAACCCTTGACTGGCCCAAAGCTGCTAGACAGGCCAGCTTCTGGGTCCCCCTCTTTCCCTAAGAAAATGCTGTTCTCCATCTCCCCAGCCAATCATTCCTTTGGCATCGACAAAAGCAGTGGATCCCATGGCTGACCTCTCCCTTGCAACTCCAGAAGTCACTCCGCCTGGGTCCTTTCCACCAGTCTGGAGTAGGGGCCTCTACGGCCCATCAGCTCTGCGTGAGTCCCCTTCTCCACAACCTCCCCTCCTTCCAGCACCACAATCTTGTCTGCGTTCTCCACCGTCTGCATCCGGTGAGCAATCAACAGCACCGTCCAGCCTCCACTCTTCACAGACCGATGGATCTGGGAAAGGAAGCAGTGATCCAGAGAAAATCCTGGGTTCCTTAGACGCTCTAGATAGAAGCTCCCTCACATTCCCACTGAAAAGCGTTTCTCCAGCTCTGCAATACAGTTTGGCCCCAAAGGTTTTGCAGTCTGGAAAACAATAAAAGCCCCCCAAATGAAGGCCAAGTATGTGTGTCTCAGGAGAATGTCGCAGGATCCACTTTGGGTCGGTCTCCGGGACGAGAAGTTTAGTCTTCTCATCTTTCAGATTCAACCTGGAGCCTTTCCTCAGGGAACTTCCCTCTCACCAGAATGTAAGTAGAACAGAGGAGAAGCTGCCCACCATTTTCCCTTCCCAGCATCACAATCTTGTGAGAATTCACTGGGGCAAAATATTCAAATATTTGATTTCATTCTGTGATACTCTTTGCTGTTTGGCTATATTTTCTGATTTAATTTGATGTATGGTTGGTGTGAGCAGCTCAGAGTCGGTTTACGACCAGAGTGGCATGTCAGGCTGGTAAAATCAATAAATATATTTACTGTACATCTGTTCAAATAAGCATTTAGATCCATATGATCTGCTCACATAGTGCTATTGTTCAATAGTTTTCACTGTACATAAGCCAGTAGCTCTCGGAGGACTTGAGATTCAAATCATAATAACCCTCAGAAGACAAGCTGATAAAAGAAAAGATAATTCAATAGAAGAACTCTAAATCAGGAGAGGGCACCCTGATTTTAAAGCCTATTTATCACCAAGATAAACTTGGAAGAAATTACGACACGTCCGGTCAAATAAACCCAGTTTTCCTATGCTGTCACCTCTCAAACATTCAGATTAAGCCCTTCAGCGACCCTAAACTACTCCAGCCAAGGTCCACTCCCAGCCCCTTATGGACCCTCCCCCCCCACTCACTGCATCGTCACTCTTGAAGTCCAAGGCACTCGTGGCTTCATCCAGCACCAAGACCTTCGGGTCACGGATCAGGGCCCGGGCGATGGCCAGCCGTTGCTTCTGCCCAACGGAGAGCTGGTCCCCCTTTTCCCCCACCTCTAAAAGAAGGCAAGCAAGAGAGACGGAGGAGATCGAGAGCAAAGTCAAGAGAGGCCAAATCTCGTTGCCCTAAAGGGATGGCAAAGCCATCAGTGGACAAGAACAAGGCAAAACCTGAAGCTCTTTGAAGTGGGAGGGACCACAATTTGGACTCTTATTGGCTCTCTTATTTCCAGGGCAAAAAGTCTAGAGGAGGGGAAAAGACCCCTGCACTCTTTAAGAACGGTGGAAGAGATTTTCGGACTGGTGACTTTTGAAACGGCCCAACAGTGCAATCAGCTCTTTGAATTCTCTTTTCTGTATTTAATGGTTTAATGATATTACTACAATTAAAATAATAATCCGTGTAACTTGGAGCTTTACAGATGGTCCTAAAGTTACAAGGGATTTTGTGTCAGGGATTTTCATTGCTAAGCGATGTGGTTGCAAGGCTGATGTTTTATGACCGCACTGCTTAGTGAAGACAATCCACGCCTTCCCAACTGCCATTGTTAAGATAACCTCACTGGTCATCAGGCAAGGATCTCCTTCCCATTACCTGCCCGCTTCTCACCAACAAAGCCAGGGGGTTGGCTACAGGTATTTGCAGGTCCCGGGAGGCTCATAAGGAGGCTGGCAGGCAATAGGAGGCTGACGTCAGGGGTTGAGGTGGGGGGGGGAGATTTGCAGCAATGCAGGTGAGGCTTTGTGGATGTGGGTTGGTGAGGGAAGATACACAGGCAGCCTCAGCGCCATACAACACTTTTTATCCCCCGGAATGTCTGCTGCCAAGCAAGGTAGAATGGGTGTATGGACGAAGCAGCCCATGCCTCACTTTGTGGGTAGCCGTCGGGGTCTGGATGGGGGACAACAGACTCACGCTCAACCCCTCCAAGACTGAGTGGCTGTGGTTACCGGCACCTCGGTTCAGCCAGCTGACACCATCGCTGGCCATAGGGGGCGAGCAATTGCCCCCTGTGGAACGGGCACGCAATTTGGGCGTCCTCCTAGATGCCCGGCTGTCGATGGACAACCATGTGGCAGCCGTGGCAAGGGGGGCGTTCCACCAGGTTCGCCTGGTGCGCCAATTGCGCCCCCTACTGGACCGGGATGCCCTACGCACGGTCACTCATGCGCTGGTGACGTCTTGTCTGGACTACTGCAATGCCCTCTACATGGGGCTTCCCCTGGGACGCGCCCGAGGACTACAGCTAGTTCAGAATGCAGTCGCGCGGGCCATCACGGGGAGTACCAGGTACTCCCTCATTACACCCCTCCTGCGCGAGCTGCACTGGCTGCCTGTGGTTTTTCGGGTGCGTTTCAAGGTGTTGATCACCATCTTTAAAGCGCTCCATGGCACAGGACCTAGCTACCTGCGGGATCGCATCCTACCGCACACATCCCTGCGACCAATTCGCTCTCACAGGGAGGGACTCCTCCGGGTGCCGTCCACCAAGCAATGCCAACGGGCGGCGCCTAGGAGTAGAGCCTTCTCTGTGATGGGCCCAACCCTCTGGAATGACCTCCCCCCTGACATCAGAACTACCACCGACTTCCGCTCCTTCCGGCAAGAACTAAAGACTCACCTGTTTCGATTAGCCGGCCTGGCCCACTCATAGTTTTATCTTACCTCCTGGCAGATATTTAATTGGGGAATTTCATGGGTAATTATTTTAAATTCAATTTTTTGGGGTATTTTTAGGGGTTGTTTTTAAATACTGCTTTTAATACTTTACTTGAAGGTACAGTTTTATATAGCCTCCTCCATTTATGTATTTATGTATTTATGTATTTATTTATATGCATCCTATTTGTGTTTTAGCCTGACTGTACACCGCCCCGAGTCCCTTTTGGGAGAGTGGGCGGTCTAGAAATACGAAATAAAGTAAAGTAAAGTAAAG
>JAKRSK010008432.1:0-33194 GCA_029891615.1 Natrix natrix natrix | reverse complement strand
CTATTATCACATATCAGACTATTATCTTACAATATTGGTTATGAGATTTCTTACAATGTCTATGTCAGTGATGGCGACCTATGGCACGTGTGCCACAAGGTGGCACACGGAGCCATTTGTCAGGGCATGCGAGGCGCTGCCCTATTAGCTGGCCAGCGCGCTATGCGCACGCTAGCCAGCTGACTTCACCTTTTTAAAAGCTATTTTTCGCTTCCCCAGGCTCAAGAGGCTTTATTAGGAGCCTGGGGAGGACGAAAAGAGCCTCCCCGCCGCCCCGGAGGCTTTCAGGGACCGTCCCTGAAGCCTTCGGAATGCTTAAAACCACCCTCTGAGCAAAATGGAAGTGACTTCCGGGTTGCTCGGAGGGTCGTTTTAAGCGTTCCGAAGGCTTCAGGGACCGTCCGGAGCTTCCCTGATGCCTTCGGAGCGCTTTAAAACCCACCCTCTGAGCAACCCGGAAGTGTCCGGTTTGCTCGGAAGGTCGTTTTAAGGCTCCGAAGGCTTCAGGGACCGTCCGAGGCTCCCCTGATGCATGATGAAGCCTTCTGATGAAGCAGAAGCAAGAGAATTGGATCAATAAATTACAAGATGAAAAGGGTGAGATCTGCTATCAACTAGAGGAAAAGAAAAATATTACCAAAAATTCTATGAACAATTATATAGAGAAAACCAAGACTATACAAAGGAAGGAATACTACAATACCTGGAAAAGTCAGATCTGCCAAAGATACCAGAAGAAATAAAAAATATGCTCAATGAAGAAATTAAAACTTTAGAGATAATTGAGGCCATACAAAGACAAAAGAATAGGCCCGGATGGACTGCCAGTGGAAATATATAAAGAATTATATATATAAATATATATATAAAATATTATATATAAAAAAATATATAAATATATAAAGAATTCTAGGATATGCTTATTCCAATGCTGTTGGAAGTTTATAAATGCTGTGTTGAAAGAGGTGAAGATACTGTTAGCATGGACGGAGGCTAACATTGTATTATTACCTAAGGTGGACACAGACTGATGTTTGTACAAAATTACAGACCAATCTAACTGCTAAATGCAGATTACAAGATTTTTGCTCTGATAATAGCAGAGCAGTTGACAAAATTCCTTACATCGTTCATCCACACAGATCAAAATGGATTCCTCCCCAAAAGACAAATTAAAAACAATATGAGAATTACGCTGGACATTCTTGAATATTATGAAGTGCATAATGAAAAACAGGTTGCACTACTTTTTCTCCGTGCCCAAAAGACATTCAATAATTTTGAACTGGGAATTTTTGCATCAACAATCAGAACACATGGAATTTGGGGATAAATTTATTAACAAGATTAGAGCAATATATACAAATCAAAAAGCCAAAGTAATAACTAATGGTGAATTAACGCAAAGTATAGCAATTCATAAAGGTGCTGGTTAAAAATATAACATCCAAATTCAAAGAGGAGTTAACAAAGGAATTGGGTATTCAAACTGTCAAAAAAGTCAAATATCTAGGTATACATTTATCTGTGAGGTGTGTGTCCATCAACGAAGACAATTATACTAATTTGATCAATAAAACTAAGAAAGACTAGAAAGGTGGAAAAACCTACAATTAGGTTTTTCCACCATTCATTTTGATGGGTAGGATCACAGTCATAAAAATGAATGTACTATCAAAATTTATTTTCCTATTTCAGAACATTCCCATTAAATTAGAAAAAGGTTTTTCTAAGGATTTGAATTAATTGGTTTCAAAATTTATTTGCAGGGAAGAAAACCAAAAATAAAACTCAAAACTATGCAAGACACTAAGGAAAAATGAGGATTTGGCATACCAGATTGGGAACTTTATTCTACTGCGGACACTCTAACATGGTTTAAAGAATGGATAATGTTGAGAAATAAAAGATTACTCAAATTGGAAGATCATGACCTCCAAGCAGGATGGCATGCCTTCCTTTGGTATGAAAAAGGATCTGCAAACAAATATTTCAATAGACACTACATCAGACAGTCCCTGTTATTAATATGGAACAATATTAAATGCAACCACTATAACCAAAACACCCATTTGGCTATCTACGATGGAAGCATACATCCACCCAAATTTAATTAATAATTTCTAACCCCATTGTGTTAATTTAGTGTGAAGCAACTTATAAAATTTTTCTTGTTGTTGATTAGGAGCATATACTCCTGTTAAGAGTAATTTCTTTCCTTCTATTAGTAGTTCAATTGCAATATATCTACCTTGAGAATCTGCTTCAATTAATTCAGCCTTTAAGTCTTTTCTTAAATATATGACTATACCATTTTTCTTCTCCAGAGAAGATGCTACGAAATGTGATCCAGTCTTGCGTTCATCAAGTATTTCCTGTGTTCTAATGTGTGTTTCTTGTAAGCAAATTTACATCATTTTAAAATTGTTTCAAATAGTGAAATATTTTTTTTCCTTTTTTGTGGTGAATTTAAGCCATTGACGTTCCATGTTAGAAATTTAATTGTCATCTTCAGTGCGCTGAAGCTTTCGAAGAGCTGCCTAGAAATCTTGCTGGTATTTCATCTTTGGTCTAGCTCCTCCCACTGCTTCTGTGCTCGTGTTTATATTGGATTGCTTTAAAAGTCATGATTTATTTCTATACACTTTTGGCACCAGTGAAATGTGTTCCAGTGGGCTTTTTAAGGTAATTTGTTCCTTTTGGGAAGCAACCAGTGTGAATATCTGGCTGCAGACCATTGTAACTTCTTGAGTAGCATTCAGGGCCCCTTTTTGACTTGTGTAGTGTACAGATCCTCAATGGAAAGCAGGTTGGCAGTAATTGTTTTTTCTGCAGTTCTGATTATCCTCTGACGTCTGTGTCTGTCTTGTTGGTTTGAAGAACCAAACCAGACAGTTATAGAGGTGCAGATGACAGACTCAATAATTCCTCGGTAGAACTGTATCAGCAGCTCCTTGGCAGTTTGAGTTCCTGAGTTGGCGCAGAAAGAACATTCTTTGGTGTGGTTTTTTGATGACGTTTCTGATGTTAGGTGTATATTTTAGGTCTTGAAATATGATAGCACCTAGAAATTTGAAGGCATCTACTGTTGATACTATCTAGTATTGTAAGAGGTGGTAGTATGGTAGAGTTTCTCCTAAAATCTACCACCATTTCTACGATTTTGAGTGTGTTAAGTTCCAGATTGTTCCTGTCACACCACAAGTCTAGTTGTTAAATCACCGTCTCATCATTGTCTCGAATGAGACCAATCACTATTGTATCATCAGCAAACTTCAGTAGTTTAACAGATGGATTGTTTGAAATGCAGCCATTGGTATATAGAGAGAAGAGAAGTGGAGAGAGCACACAGCCCTGGGGAGCTCCTGTGCTAATTGTACAGGTATACGATGTGATTTTGCATAGCTTCACTTGATGCTTCCTCTCTTTTAAGATGCTTGTGATCCACTTACAAGTGTGTTCAGGTACCGCTAGCTGATTTAGTTTATTTAGAAGAATGTCCAGTATGATGGTGTTGAATGCTGAACTAAAGTCTACAAAGAGGACCTTTGCGTAGGTCTTTGGAGATTCAAGATGTTGTAGGATGTAGTGCAGAGCCATATTAACAGCATCATCTGTTGATCTACTTGCTCGGTATGCAAATTGCAGGGAGTCTAAGAACGGATCTGTGATGTCTTTCAAGTGGGACATCGCTAGCCTTTCAAAGGTTTTCATAGCTACAGAAGTTACTGTTCTGTAGTCACTCAGTTCCTTAATGGAGGGCTTCTTTGGCACTGGGATGATAGTCGAGCATTTGAAGCAAGAAGGAACATGACACATCTCTAATGATTTGTTGAAGATTTGGGTGAAAATGATCAGCGCAGACCTTTAAGCAAGAAGGTGTTATCTTGTCTGGGCCTGGTGCTTTTCCTGGCTTCTGTTTGTGAAATAGATCTTGCACTTCCTGTTCTGTGGGTTGTGAAGCCAATGGGATGGGGTTAGTTGTAGGAGTTGTAGGAGCTTTGGGTATTGTTCGTGTGTCTGGGATGGGCATTGTGGAGATAGGTGGCTGTAGTTTCCTTTCAAACCTGCAGTAAAACACGTTCAGGTGGTCTGCCAATTGTTGATTTCCTTCAGCCTGGGAAGGAGGTTTGCTGTAACCGGTGATATTTTTAACAGTTTTCCACATGTTTGCTGGTTCATTTGTTGAAAACTGATTCCTTAGCTTTTCGGAGTAGCTTCTTTTTGCTGCTCTGATCTTCCTTGTTAATACGTTTCTGGCCTGATTTTACAGCAGTCTATCACCTTTTCTGTAGTGTTTGGAATGACATAGTTGCTTAAGTTTAGCTGTGAACCAAGATTTATTGTTACTGTATAATCACAAGTTCCTGTTCGGTACACATAGGTCTTTACAAAGCTGACATATGATTTTACAGTATATGTAAGTTCATCCAGGTCTGCAGAGGTTTCTGCAAAAATATTCCATTTAGTGAAGTCAAAGCAAGCTTCTTTAACTTTGCCTCCTCAGTCCAAGTTTTCACTGATTTAATTGTTGGTTTCATGGCTTTAAGTCTTTGTCTGTAGGTAGGTACAAGGTGAAACATGCAATGGTCAGAGTGTCCCACAACTGCTCGTGGTAGGAAATGATAAGCATCTTTTAGTGTTGTGTAGCAATGGTCTAAAGTATTCTTGCCTCTTTGGCAAGCATTGACATGCTGAAAATATTTTGAAAGCTCCTTCCTTAAGTTACCTTTGTTGAAATCACCTAGAATAATGGCCAGTGTATATGGGTATTTGGCTTCAGCCTCTCTAATCTGATCATCTAGAGTTCGTAATGCCTCTTTACATAAGCTTGTGGAGGCACAAACACAGCAATTAGGAGAAATGAGGACAACTCTCATGGAGAATAAAAAAGGTTTGCAGTAATGAGTAAAACTCTAAGGTTTCATCACATAATTTATGGAAAAAAGATGTTGAGACTCTAGAAAAAGTGCAAAGAAGAGCAACCAGGATGGTAAGGGGACTGGAGACCAAAACATATGAAGAACTGTTACAGGAACTTGGCATGGCTAGTCTAGTAAAGAGAAGGACCAGGGGAGACATAATAGCAGTGTTCCAATATTTGAAGGACTGCCACAAAGAGGAGGGGGTCAAACTATTTTCCAAAACACCTGAAGGCCAGACAAGGAATAATGGATGGAAACTAACCAGGGAGAGATTCAACCTAGAAACAAGGAGGAACTTTCTGACAGTGAGAACAATCAACCAATGGAACAGCTTGCCTTCCGAAGCTGTGGGAGCTTCATCACTTGAGCCTTTCAAGAAGAGATTGGACTGCCATTTGTCAGAAATGGTATAGGGTCTCCTGCTTGAGTGAGGGGTTGGACTAGATGACCTACAAGGTCCCTTCCAACTCTGTAAATCTGTGTAAATCTGTACATTTGACAAAATTTATGTCAATCACAAAAGGCACTTTGCTTGAATCGATGCATATACTATGCCAATATGTATTAACTTCCTAGCTTCTTGGGAGGAAGTCAATATGAATAAAGATCCACACCAGCTAAAGAACTATTAGTGGTGATTTCACATAACTTTGAAACATTATCATCATCCT
The DNA here is from genome assembly GCA_029891615.1 of Natrix natrix natrix. Lineage (NCBI taxonomy): Eukaryota > Metazoa > Chordata > Lepidosauria > Squamata > Natricidae > Natrix > Natrix natrix. Next base: position 27,598 of record JAKRSK010008432.1, on the reverse strand, counting down.
CAATCCTCATCAATCATTATCATCATTATTCAACCAAAATAAATTTGCTCTTAACTAGTCTTGTTTAGCTAGCAGAATGCAGAGAATATCCTAAAACATATTATTAAACATACTTGAGTAATATATTTTCAACACACACACACACTGTATATAATTTATTAAAGGCAAGAGAAGTGTGATGGCATCTTTATTTTATTAATCTGAATCATAGAATTTTTCTAATTGCTTTCTCCTTTATAAATACACCAATTCTACTTTCTCTCCAGCAACTTTGTCACTTATAATTTCAGTTCTGCAATTCAAAGGTAATTTCCAAGGCAAAGTGAAGAAAGTGTATTGCAATCCTTAAATATTTGAATATAAAAAAAATTTCCCTGAAAAACTACGTTTTTAATAGTGAAGAACTGGCTAACCCTGCAATTAAGGAAACAAAATAATTCTATCAACTGAAAATTTGTGAATATTTAAGAAAGTGCCTCTGGCACTAATTTTACTATTGAGATCAAGTGAAATGCTTGATCACCTGACTTGTCAGTATTGCAATCCTCCTGAGATAGCCAGTGAAAGCGAGAGTTGAATAAAGTAGACAGAGTACAAGATGGGAGGAAAATTCGTCTACTTTCTGGTAGCTTCATCTTTGATGGCCTATTACATCTACAGGCCTTTACCAGAAAATGTGGAGGAACCCTGGAAGCTGATGCTTTTAGATGCTTGCTTTAGAAGCCTAATTCATGCGGTAAGTTGAGACATTTATTTCCCATGCTTATGCCTGAGAATGCTTGAAGATGAAAGTTGTGCTTTTAGGGACATCAGATAATGCCGGAGAAAACAACAACCAAAAAATAAGAACACTAACAATCTGTAAAATGCCTTCGTCATACTGAAGGCAGATCCTGAATATTATGGTTTATCCATAGGAAGAGCTATGGAATTTATGTATTTTTCTACACTTTTTCTGGATATAAATATAATAAAACCAGGAGAAACTTGCTTTCTATATTTTAGAAACTTATCCTTTTACAAAATATTTTCTTCCCGGACATTAGATTCTGAGCAGGATGCTTTTTCTATATTGGATATAATGTATATTTCAGTCACTCAAGAGAGTTTGGTCCAGTGCTTAAGGCACTAAACTAGAAACTGGGAGAGGGAATTCTAGACCAGCCTTAGGCATGAAAGCCAGCTGTGTGATCAATTCCTGCTGTAACTAAATGGATCAATTCTTGGTTGTTCAAAAAACAAACAAACCCCCAGACACTGCACTTGAGAGAAAATGCTAGGGGAAAAAAAGAAAGAAAGAAGGAAGGAAAGATACTTCTTATCTTCTGTATCTGTCTGCTGAACTGAGTAAATTCTTGCACTCCTTTTTTCACTGTCTCATTATTTCCAGATTGCAATGCTTAACTAGTAATGCAGGTAATGTATTTTGTCTGTTTATTTTATTTTGTGTCTGTATGCAGAAAGGGAAATTCTTATTTGCATTTTATTGGCCTCCACAAGTCATCCCAGATAGGGAAATTTTAGAGTAAACACTCATTGTTTAATATACATTGTTTCTGCATTTTAGCTGTTCACGTCCACCCAGTGCACTGAAACAGATTAGTCTTTTTGCATGCTGCTGCATGAGGAGCCTTCTGTGTTTCTGTTCAGGTGTGCAAACGTTTTTGGTGGGACTGAATCTGCAGCATATCAGTTTTCCTCTGCCTGTGAGTCGTATTCTGCCGGTTCACCCCCGTTCAGGTGAACAGGAAGTGGCAGACATCATCATGGACACTCTGCACATACTGGTTCTGAACCGGTAGCAAAAAAAGAGAGGATTTCATGCCTGCTTTGGGTGCTTGCAAAGGGAAAGAAAACAAACTCCTTGCCCTTTTCAGCGAGTGATTTGATTTGAGCCAAGTTTATTCTACCTGTTTGGCAAGTGCAATTTACAGAGTAATGTTACAAGTGTAGTCCAATAACAATGTCCCATAGCAATAATACCCTCCCCTTGTTCCTACCCAGAGTATTCTTTGCCTTATCTATTAGTAGAAGATATAGTAGTAGTAAATCATTAGTTCTGCAGGGCTTCTTCCATCTTTTCGTAATCTTTCTTGAGAGTTCATTTCTGCTTTATCCAACTACAAAAACTTTTTCTACATTTGCCCTTTTTCCCCCCACCAGGTCAGTGCTTTTTAAGTACAAGCTGGAACCATTTTACTAGGTCAAGGATCTGCAACCTTAAACACTCAAAGAGCAATTTGGACCCATTTCCCACATAAATCACCGTCATCACTCACCCCCATCCAGTCACATGACTCCCTAGCCATGCCTACCCAACAGGGTATTAGGGCAGAAAACTGGTTGCTAAAAAAACACTGGGAATTGCAAAATCTTTTGACATCTCTCTCTACCCCTCCCTCCCTCTCCCCCTCTCTCCTTCTGCCTCTCTCTCCCCTCTCTCTATGTCTCTCTCTCTCTTCCCTCTGCCCCCTGTGTATATATCTCTCCTTCCCTCCCTCTCCCCCTCTTCCTCTCTCTTCCCTCTCTCTCTATATCTCTCTTTCTTCCCTCTCTCTCTGTATATATCTCTCTGTATCTCTTTGTCTTTCTCTTGCTCCTCCTCTCTCTACTCCTCTCTCTGCCCTCTCTATTTCTCTGTGTGTTTTTCCGGGGTTGGTTACAGCACTCGGTACTGCTGGTTCGCTCATGGTCATGAGGCACATGTTTGATGTGCGTCTGATACGTGCTTGATGCATGCTTGATGCGTGCTGTACAATAAAAATTGCTCTGCATATGCGCAGAAGCAAGAAACAAGATGGAAAAAACAAGAAAACCAGTTTGGGGGAATGGCAGACCTGGGTCACTGCTGGTTTCAGTGACCCAGGATGCCAAACTACTACTGGTTCAGCCAAACTGGTCCAAATTGATAGGAACCCACCACTGTCTCTTTCTCTCCCTCTCTATCTCTCCCTCTTTCTATGTCTCTCTATGTCACTCTTTCCCCCACTCCCTCTCTATCTCTCTTCTCCCCCTTCTTTCTGTATCTCTCTCTCTCTCTCTCTCTCTCTCTCTCTCTCTCTCTCTCTCTCTCTCTCTCTCTCTCTCTCTCTGTCTCTCTCTCTCTCTCCCAGCAAGCTGTCCTTGGGGCTCTTTGCTGCTCCTTTTCTTTCTTCTTGGCAACTTTTGGAAATCCTGGCTGGCTGAGGAATAAGGAATGAGCTCAAGCTGCAGCAGAGGCTTCCCCAAAGATGGTCCTTCTTCTCCTCTCATGATCCCCTGGCTGGCTGTGGTGGGCCAGAATGGTGGGAATGAGTGGGCAGACCCTCCTTAAGTGGGGGCTGGGCTCAGCTAAAGTGAAGCAAAGGTGCATGGGGCACATGGGTTGACCAGCTGATGGGCAAGTGTCTTTGACAAGGGTGCTCTAGCTCTCCCAGCCAGGCCCCCAGGGTGGGTGTGTAAGATTTGATGGGGCCAGCCCCCTTTTCCAACTGCCCTGAGCATCTTTACTTCTTCAGCAGATAGGTCTCCCCAGCAGCTTTGATTGAAAAGTGTCCTCTGGGCAGTGAAAGTCCCATGTAAGGTTTAAAGCTGAAGTCGCCTTTCTGTCATCCCCTCCTGAATCCCATCCCAACTCCACCAGCTCTCGTGTTAGTGAGGCTAGCATTGGTCACAGTTGGGTGGGCCCAGTCTCAGGATAGCATCTCCCCAAGTGATCGAGACACCCAGCACCAACAAGGGCCAGAAGAAGCACCAGCCAGAGAGAAGGTGCTGGAGAATCAGCCCTGACCACTTCTCCATCCCCCATCATCACCCATACCTTCCCAAGCCAGGGAAGGAGTGACTGGGAGAGGTGGGTGAGGGGCAAGGCCAGCCATTGGTGAGATCACCTGACAGGGAGCTACAGCAAAGGGGCAAAAGAGCCACATGCAGCTCCAGAGCCATGGATTGGAAACCCCCGTAATAGTTCAAATTATCTCTCAGGTCAGCATTTCTCCTTTATCTTAAACACCTGTCATGCTATAGGATATAATGAGAATAAAGCATAAAAGGAAGCCAGGAAAAAAACTAGAATAGAGTCATTTGTCAGACAAGGAAGAAAGATACCATTCAAAGGTAGACTAGGTGGGAATAGAGTAACGGAAAGTAATTTGTGCTGAGAAATGTAAACAAAGGCTTGATGATTAATATAATTAAAATCAGGAGAAAATTGTTTTGTGGATAAGTTGAATGAACGTATAAGATGTGCTTTGGGGTAGCTGTGCTATTGGTGGCTGATTATCCTAGTGCTTAGTACTATGCTATATACCTAACTTCTAAGTTCCAAAAGTCAGCTAAAGTTAAGGTGATAGATTTAGACAATATTCAAAATCACACTTGTCAATGGAGGTCACGTCATAACCAGTCACTCACTCTTACTTCAGAGGGGGTGTTGTGAGGAGGGACACAAGGAGGGACACCCATGTTACCCATCTTTCAGGGGGGGGGGAACCTTGAATTAAAAATGTAATAATTCCTGGAGGTCCAAATGCTCTATCTGTGCTTGTCAGCATTGCTAAGTATTCAATCGATTTTTATTATGGTCACAGATGAGCATTGAAAAGAACAACAATAATAGTAAAAAATAAAAATGTAGGCAGACAGAATAATATATTAGATTGGTGCTGGATTAACAGTGGACTATTTGCCTAATTCTACATACAGGATAGTGGAATTTGGCCATGTTAAGAGACACTACTTCACATTGATCTGATAGCCATAGTCGCACTTGAAAAACGTCACTATTTCCCAGATATTTTATTAGCTAAGGTGTTATAAATTGAGTCCTTGTAGAAGATGCCATATAGTAGACTTGATCTACAGTTTCAATGGCCCCTTGTCCACAAGGGCAGTCCCAGTCAAATGGTATTCAGCCAGAATTCCTAAGTGTGGAAACCTGACCTAAGCCAGGATTAGTAAAATTGGTTTTACTATTGTTAGATCGGGTGAATGAAGGTACACCATTCTCTCCACATGACCATTGGAAGCCAGATGGAATGGAGCAACCAGGGCATGTCTGAATCATTGTGTTGCTAAATAGGTCTCAAATTGCATGGCCGCAAATTGGGGCCCGTTGTCAGAGATCAAAACATCAGGCAGGCCGTGAGTAGAAAACAGTCTCCGTAGTGCCTTGATGACCACTTCTGCCATGGTAGAGGTCATGAGGACTACTTCTAACCATTTTGAGTAGGCGTCCACAACTACCATAAAGGTCTGGCCATGAACAGGGCCAGCAAAATCTATGTGCACCCTAGACCATGGTGCTTGAGGTCACTCCCACTCCTTAGCGGGCGCATCTGGGGGAGCTGGTCTGGACTCTTGGCACAGTGTGCAGGTAGCCATCCATTCTTCCATCTCCCTGTCCATGTTAGGACACCACACATAACTCCTGGCCAAAGATTTCAACCTGACAATTCCAGGATGCCCTACGTGCAAGGCCTCTAATACTTCAATGCGCAGTTTGGATGGAAGAACGACCCTGTCACTCCACAGTAAACAACCATTTATTACTGACAGTTCATCACGTTTGCAATAAAACATTTTAAATTCAGACCTCACAGGCCCCTTGGGCCACCCCCTCCACACCCAGTTCAAAACCTGTCGGAATATAGAGTCATTTGCTGAGTGGCGGGCGATGTCACAAGACGAGACAGGACCAGCCTCAAGACAGTCAATGAGGAGGACTGGTGTCTCGGGGGTAGGGTCAGCAAGCAGTTCAGGCATTGGGCATCGACTCAAGGCGTTGGCATGCCCCAAGGTAAAGCCAGGTCGATGGACGAGGCGATAACTTTAGGCCGCGAGGAAGATTGTCCATCTGGTCATTTGCAGTGACAAAGAAGCGGGGGTAGGCTGGTCCCCAGCGAGCAAACCCAGCAATGGTTTGTGGTCCATGATAAGTTCAAAGTCACTGCCATAGATATACTTGTGGAACCATTTCACACCAGCGACTGCACGGTCCAGTTTGCTGTAGTTCCAGCAGCAGACAATGTTTGTGAGTAGTAGGCTATTCCATCGGTTCCATTGGGCATGTGGTGGCTGAGGACGGCTCCGATGCCAAACGGGGAAGCGTTGCATGTTAGGAAAAGTGGCAGAGTCTGGCTATATTGGACCAAAAACGTGTCTGCTGACAGCAGTTTCTTCGGTCCCTGAAGCCTTTTGAGCGCTCAAAACGACCCTCCAAGCAAACCAGTTTGGTTGGAGGGTTGTTTTAAGCATTCTGAAGGCTTCAGGGACCGCCCGGAGGCTTCCCTGATGCCTCCGGAGGGCGTCCGGGGGGCGGGGGAGGCTGTTTCCCGCCCTCCCCAGGCTCCTATAAAGCCTCTGGAGCCTGGGGAGGGCGAAAAATGCCTTTAAAAAAGGGTGAACTCAGCTGGCCAGCGCGCACATGCACACTGGCCAGCTGACAGGGCAGCGCCTTGTGTGCCCTGACAAATGGCTCCGCGTGCCACTTGTGGCACGTGTGCCATAGGTTCGCCATCACTGACCTAGACCAAGATGTGGCATGAAGGCCATCTACCATTTTTGCAACAAAGCCCAAGAAGACAACTGATTCAGGAGGAAATCCACTAGATAACACCTTGTCAATGGTTATTTCATTGTGAAAAAATATAACTTCAGCCGCATTTGAAGAATAAGCAAGCTCAAAAACACCATCAAAATAAATTTAACACATTAATGTGAGCTGTGAATCACATAAGACAAACAAACAATTCTGATTCTTACTTTTCATTTGATCTATTTTGCATATTCATGATTTTTCTTAGAGGGGGAAAGGAGAAATTGCTATGTGTTGTTCTTTTACATACCTTAATTATAAAGTGATTGAGGGAGGTTGTCCCAAATTGCAATCTGGGTTTCTCTCTAGTCATAAATATCAAGAGAAGTACAGATGGTCCTCAACTTATGACCACAATTCAGCCCAGCATTTCTGTTGCTAAGCAAGATAATTGTTAAATGAGTTTTGCCCCATTTTATGACTTTTCTTGCCACAGTTAAGTGAATCACTTAAGTTAGTAACAACTAACTTAAGTTAACTTAGTTGTTAAGTAAATCTGACTTCTCAACTGACTTTGCTGGTCAAAAGGTTGCAAAAAGTGATCACATTATCTTGACACAAACAGTTATATGTGTAAAAAACAGTCACAAGTCACTTTTTTCAGGGCCATTGTAACTTGAGCAGTCACTAAACAAACTGTTGTAAGTTGAGGACTACCTGTATACTTTCTTTTTTTTTTTTATTAAAAGAGTTTTGTACAAACAAATTTTCCCCCTTTTCACCCCCCCTCCACACAATATAAATCTCATACAAATGCTATACCCCCCCAACCCCCCCGCAAAAATTCACATTCAAATATTATACCAAACACTTTACCCCCTCCCCTCCCCCCATCTTAAAATAGATTACTCATAACCCCTCTCCTCCCAACAAAAACTATATAAATTACTCTTAAATTAATAATAACACATTGATCATTTTCTAAGCTAATTTAACATCTATAACTCTTAATATAAATTTCTCCTAGCCTAACAATGTTTCATTAGTCCCATCTTCTAATTTATTCATACATATATATTGCCCCACCCTCCACCCTAACCCTCCCCCACCTCCCACACAAACCCACCCCCCTGACTTCCGCTGTATACCACTCTAATAATTCCAAACATCCCATATACTATTTACTCTGATCATCTATCGGTCTAAACATTCTTACCTAAAGGCTAGATAATAACTCCTAGTCTGGTATTTATTCTGTATATAATCAATCCATTTTGCCCATTCCTGTGTGTAATCCTCCTGTTTCTGAGCTTTTAAGAAAGCTGAAATTTTTGCCATTTCAGCGAACCCCGCCACCTTCTGAATCCATTGATCAATTGTCGGCAAAAAATCTTTTTTCCAATGTTGCGCAATCAACAACCTAGCTGCTGTAACCATATACAAGGCCAATTTTGTTTCCCCTTTGGTAAAATCCTTAACTATACCCAATAAAAACATTTGTGGAGTGAATTGTATTCTTTTCTTAAATACATTCTGCATAACCCACCATATTTTTATCCAAAAAGCTTTAACCTTGTTACAAGTCCACCATACATGAAAAAAGGTAGCATCTAGACACCCGCATCTCCAACATTTTGGTTGAACATTTGGGTACATGCATGATAATTTTTTAGGATCTAAATACCATCTGTAAAACATTTTATAAAAATTCTCCCTTAAATTCTGTGACTGTGTAAATTTAACATTCTGAACCCATATTTTTTCCCACGTTTCCAACATAACCACTTCACCAAAATTCTGAGCCCATTTAATCATACAATCCTTAACCAATTCACTTTCTGAGTCTCTTTCTAACAGTACATTATATATTCTTTTAACTTGTTTTGGACCAGTCTCTTTTATCTGCTTAATCAGTTCCACTTCTTTATCCATAAAGCCGACCCTGCGATCTTCTTCCCATCTCTTCTGAAGCTGTATGTAATGTAACCAATTTAAAGTAATTCCTTCTTCCAACAGCTGTTCCAAAGTTTTTAACTTCCATTCGCCCCCATCAGCAATAAGCACATCTTTATATAAACAACCCCCGAGTGACTTAATATTCATAATCCCCATGGTGTCTGCAAGATCCAACCAAAGCGGTATTTTATAATCCCAATTGGGCCGGTGCTTCTTCCATATTCTCATCAAGGCACTACGGAGAACATGGTTGTTGAACACTTTATCCACCCTGTCTTCATAAAAAAGATATGCATGCCATCCCAGAACAAGATCATGGCCTTCTATATTGAGCAATTCCATTTTTGTTTTCCCAAACCAATCTGCTACATGCGTTAATACCGCAGCTTCATAATACAATCGAAGGTTTGGGAGTCTGAGGCCACCTCTTTCACGTGTATCTTGCATAATCTTCATCTTTACTCTCGGTTTTTTCTCCTTCCAAACAAATTTATTTAATGTTGTTTGCCAATTTAACAAGGTTTTATCTGACTTGAGCACCGGAATCATCTGGAATAGAAAGATAAATCTAGGTAGAATGTTCATTTTAATTGCTGAGATCCTTCCAAGCAAAGACAATTGTAACTTTTTCCACGCTTCAAGATCTTTCTGTATCTTTTGCCACAACACTTCATAGTTATTTGAGAAAAGTTTTGTGTTTGATTCTGAAATTTGTATTCCTAAATATTTAACTTTAGAAAACTATTTCAAAACCTGCTAAACTTACAAGTCTCTTTCTTTGAGTCTCTGTCATGTTTTTAACCATCATTTTCGTTTTGTTTTGATTTAGTCTAAACCCAGACACCATGCCAAATTCTATTATGATATTTTTCATCTGGATTATTGATTTCAAAGGATGTGAAAGGGTAACAACCAGATCATCGGCGAATGCTCTAGTTCTGTATTCCTTTTGCCTGATAGCTATGCCATCTAAGGATTTTGAGTCCCGAATTGCGTTCAACAAGACTTCCAAAGTTAAAATAAATAACAATGGGGATAATGGGCAACCTTGTCTTGTGCCTTTTTGTATCTCGAAAGTTGTTGACAAATTTCCATTAATAATAAGTTGTGCATTTTGTTGCTGATAAATTGCTCCAATCGCCTGCCGCAATCGTGGTCCCATATCCATCTTTTCCAAAGTCTTGGTTAGAAAGTTCCAATTCACTCGATCGAAGGCCTTCTCTGCATCCAAGAAAACCAGCACTGCAGAGATCTGCTTATTCTTATCAAGATAGTCAATTAAATCTATGAGTTGCCTTACATTCTCCTTCATATGTCTGCCTTCAATAAATCCTGCTTGATCATGATGAATAATCTCTTGAATAACCGGCATCAATCTGTTGGCTAATACTTTAGCAAATATTTTATAATCTGTGTTCAGAAGAGATATCGGCCTGTAATCCTCTGGTTTCTTAGGGCCCCTCTTTATCTTTAGGTATCAATGAGATAAAAGCCGCTTTCCAATGAGGGAGGTATTTTACCTCCTTGTTGTATATTACAAAATAGTTGTGTAAGATATTCAATCATTTCCAGTTGTAAAGTTTTATAATACATTGCAGTCAAACCATCAGTCCCTGGAGCCTTAGCTAATTTAAGTTGATTTATAACTAAAGTGATCTCATCAGCGGTTATAAGACGTTCCAAATTTGCCTTTTGAAGCACAGAAATTTTTGCAACCCTTTTTCCTTCCAAAAAATCATCTATTAACTTGTTCTGTATATTATCCTGTACATATAGCTTAGTATAATAGTCCACAAATGATTTTTTAATCAACTCTTGTTGATATACCATCTTCCCTCGAAACTCAATTTTATCAATAATTCTGTCATTCATATTCCTTCTCAAAGTATATGCTAACCATCTACCAGGTTTTATTAGCGTTGGCAAAGGTGTTATGTTTAGCAAATTGCAAATTGGTTGCTGTTTGTTCTGCTATAAGCATCTGAAATTGATCTTTCAACAGCTTTAGCGCCATCTGGAGCGCCGGTCATTCGGGTTTATTATAAGCAGCTGTTCTTACGTTTATTTCATCTTCCAATTCCATTCTCCTTTTCTGTCTAATTTGTTTGTGTTTAAAGTCATATGTATCAGGACCCCACGCATATAAGCTTTACTTGCATCCCAACTATTTCAATGGGAGTGCCCTTATTCATATTAAAACTGAAAAATTCCTTCATGTGTTTTTTAAGTTCACAACATTTTTTTCATATCTAAATAAATTTTCATTACGCGACGACATAGACCGTCCGTGAATCATCCCATGCAATTTGTATCCAAATCAGTAGTTGTGAGCTTAGGGGTAATGGCATAAATACGGGAGGGATGTGGGATGGTGGGATGGTTGAAGGGGTATCTTATTTTATAAAGAATGGATTTTGGTGGTTTGGACGTGAGTTTTTTTTGTTTAAGAATTAGATATTTGTGGTGAGGAAGAATTATGAGTGGTTTATGTACAATATAGTAGTGGGTTATATTTTTTAGAATGGGGGATATGTGTTGGATGTGAGTAGGGGTGCGAGTTCTTTGAGGGTATTGATAATAAGGACATCACCATGCGCCCATTATTAGAATACTCTTAAAGTTCCAGTCTAAAAATTTTAAATTGTGAGCATCTTCTATAAAAAACTTTCTTGGCATTGGTTTAGGACACATATATTCCTAGCACCAACACAAGTAAAATCCAAAAATACAACATAACCAAAAATGGAACCAGAAAGTCTGTATCTCTCTCATATAGACACACAGCGAGATTAGAGAGAGCGTACCCACGTCGATCTGCCTCTATAACTTTAGTGTGAAAATCTTTTAGTTTTAAGATAACCACAAAGGACAAAATGTTTCTTTCTACCAAATCAGAGGCAGCGAGAGTCTCTATATAGGAAATGGGGGTTGACACAGTCATATACAAGATGGGGAGTTGGGGGGGGGGGGGGGCGAGCACACAGAGTCTTAGAGTGAGAGATATTTGTTCTATTATGTTGTGAGAGAGGCAGATGGGTAGCATCTCTGGGTTGTTTTGTGGGGGTTTGAGATGGGGGGGGGTGTGTGGTGTGGTGTGGAGTGCCGAGAGAGAGCTGTGTCGCGAGTGTTGTGAGGTTGATGAGGGTTTAGGAGGAGGAGTGAGAGAGGAGTAAAATGGAGTAGATATTATCTATAGCGGCACACAGATACTTTGAGGAATATAGGATGAATTTTTGAGTAATAAGTAATGTCGTCGTGACCTAGAGTCATAGATAGTGAGAGAGGGAGGTATACACACATTAGGGTAGATATCTAAAGTCAATAGAATAGGTGTGTTTGGGGAGTGGAGGTGAGGGGTTTTAGGGGATAGGGGTTTTGTGAGGATGGTTGTGATGTTTTAGTGTTGAAGGAGGAATTTTTGTATAATATGTTGAATTGAGTAGAATAAGTATGATAAAGAAACTAATTATATTTTTGTGTATGAATTATTTGAGATTATGTAGATTATAATTAATCCTCTGCTCTAAGACATCCAAATCTACTGGTGTTGGTGTAGATGTACGTGGGGGGGTTGAATTTTTCTTGAGTATTCCATGATAAAAGTCTCTGGCTTTATCTATTGTATTCAGACGGTACCTCACCCCTTCGTAACTAAATATAACACCAATTGGAACATCCCATCTATACTGTATCTCTCTCTTCTTCAATTCCACTACCAAAAATCCAAAATCCCTTCTAAGCTTTAGCATCGCTGGGGGTAATTCTTTAAAGACTCCGATCGTTTTTCCATCTATTTGCAAAGATGAATAATAAGAATTTTGCAGAATATCATTTCTAAGATTTCTCTCAGTAAAGTATATCACAACATCCCTTGGTAGTTGCCTTTGTGATGCAATACGTGAATTAACTCTGTAAATTTTGTCAATCCTTGCAAAAATCTCAGAAGAATCCTGGATCTTCAATAACGTGGCCAGAGCATCAGCACAAACTTTTCTTAAGTCCTCTCTAGGGTTTTCTCTGATACCCCTCAGTCTAACAGCGTACTCCATAGATCTGAATTGCATCATGATAATCTCCTTATCCATCCTCTGCATATTCCCCTCCATTTCAACAAATTTCAAATCTGTTTCCTTCGTTTTAGTTTCCAAATCCAAAGCCAGATGATCAACTTTGCTGTCGACCTTAAGAACAACTTCTGACAGACCTGTGGCTAAAGTGTGTAATTTTTTATCAAGTTGATCATGTTTTTTAATGGTATCCTGAACCATTTCTTTAACCTCCTTAATTTCTTTGCGTAAAAAAGCATTTTCTTCCCTTATAAAGTCCTTGAAATCCTGATAATTTATTGTGGCACCTGGTGAAGCTTTTTTTTCCGTTGCCATAATTAATAATTCTTACAGCCGCCTCTAGGTGTCACCATTCAATTAACTTTCATTTTCCTTAGGTATTCAGCTGTAAATTAATACTTGCAAATGTTTCTTTCTAAGTTGCTCGAAATTAAAACTTTGACATTTAAGTAGTTCAGGTTATGTAAACTGGCTTAAAGATTGTTAATAGTTAGGGTTGTTTCAGCCGTTCCGCCTTTATTGCCCCGGCTATCAGCAGGTAATTAGCTTTCGTTTTCTGTAGGTTTTCAGCTATAAATCAACGCCATTTTGAATCCTTTGTTCTAAGCCCACGCCTCTCGAACTCAGCAGTAGCGTTCTTTTTAAAGAGATTTCTTTTTTTTTTTTCTTCCCCCAATTAAAACTTAAAATACTTGCAAAAGTCTTGCTTCCTTCTTGGGATGTTAAGATGTTAAGATGTTAAGGCTGCTCCCGGCGACTGGCTCTGCTAATTAGCAGAGGTTATCAAAAAGGCAGGAGAATACAACAACTGCGAAGGGGGGCAAACCTCGTCGGACTCCGGACTCCGGAGGGTACACGAGGGCTCAACCCAGCAGCTGAATCTCTCCCTCATAAATTCCAAGAATTTACGAGTGTCCGAGGTGTTAAAGATCGTAAAAAAACACCTCTAACTGTCTCTTGATCTGACAGGCTCAAAAAAAAGCCTGCCATCGGCACCAGGAACAACCGGAAGTCCTGGACTACCTGTATACTTTCCATGGAGCATTTCTACATTAGGAACCAATTTTGTTGTATTTAAGTACAATGACAATAAAGATTATATTTACTGACAGCGGCCCAAATATAAATGAAAGATGGAACTTCACTCCCATTACAAGAATAAAGCAAGCTCAACAACACTATCAAAGTAAATTTAACATATTTATCAATGTTCCCTCTAATTTTTTTTCAGTGTGGGTGGAACAGCACATTTTCATGCCTGAGCTGAATTTTTTTCAGATGTCACCCAAGAAAACAACAAAATCAGTGTTATTTGAAACTCAAAGTTATATTTATTCAAGATACACGTTTAACTAAAAGTGTTATACATCAGTATCACTTATAACTGCAAGTCTGCAATATTAAAATACTTGTATAGTGTTTACGGTAACAATGTTTACTCCAGCTTTACGTTTCGACATCAGCACTGACTGATGATGTACCTATAGGGTTATTACAATTATCTTTTCAAATTCATTTGGATTAAATAAAAAAGAGCTTTGAAATGAACATATAAATGGCACTTAATACCAGTAATATTAAAATAGTAAATGTTTGATATACTTCATTTTAATGAATTTCACTTGATACACTTCATTTTAATGAGTTCACATTCAATTGCAAAAGTTGTCTATACACTGTATGCTTCTGTGAATGTATTGTGTGCAATTTGCTATTTTAAATGAGTAAATTATTAAAATCTCCATACATAAAGTCTCATTCACATGTAACAGTTTTGTTCCATCATTAATTTGTAAACTCAAGGATTTATTGCTTGCATGTTCAACAATGCTCGCTGATTGTTTAAAAATTTGTGGGAATTTTTTCCTCTCTAAACAGGTGGTTTCAGTAACCTACTACTACTGCAAAACTAATTGCAAAACATAAAATTTTATTATTTTTCATATGAAAAATAATTTGACTCATAAAATCTTATTTTTTTCATGATTGCTCACACAGAAGTTGCTTGCTATTGGAAAAAGTACATTCTAACAATGAATAGCTAAACAGAATAGGAAATTGCATTATCCAAAACTCTAAAAAAATGAAGTGAAAAATATTTTAGCCACACTTTTTTTTCAAATCTTACTCCTCCTACAACCCAGTGAACTGTGTGGATGACTTTAAAGTACTTATATTGTAGTTAAGGTTTTAATTCTAAAAAATTTCTAAACTCCATACTATTTGCAAATATAAATAGATTGTTAAAATGGCTCTATCATAACAAATAAGAGAAAAAAAACACCTTCCTTTTGTTTATAAAGTAGTGATTTTAGTTTGCTCCAAATGATTTAACTATGGAAGTCACTATTTTAAACTGACAGATAACTTTAATTAGATTAAAAGCAAAAATATTCTCAATGACTTTGAAAATCTCAATGAGTTATCAAATATAGGTACTCCTTCATTACAATGTGGGACTGGAATTTTTATTAGTCAGCAATGTGGTCAAAAAGCGTGATGTCATGTCATGTGACCAGGCTCTCTCGCCTCTTTCTGACTCCGAGGGCATCAATCATGTTAGCCAAGGGGTCTGCAAAGTTGGCTCTTTTAAGACTGGTGGACTTCAACTTCCAGAATTCTGAGAGTTGAAGTCCACCAGTCTTAAAACAGCCAACTTTGCAGACCCCTGTGTTAGCCTCCATCTCTTTTTCTCCCTCCTCGCTTCTCGGCCCCGCCCAACTTCAGAATTCTCCCTAATCATGGTGGATCGAAAAGAAAAAAGAGAAAGGGGTGCTTGTTTTGAAACCTTAAACTCCCCCCTTTTTCCCTTTTTTCTTTTCGACCCACAATGATTAGGGAGAATCCTGAAGTCAGGCAGCAAAGTACTGTGGTAGGAAAGGTTTAGCGGGAGCCTGGAGGGTGTTTTGATTGCGATTCCCTAGCCGCTCTGTAGTCCGTGTCCAGCAAATATGCGATGCTGCGTGGCACTTAGAAACTACTGCGCGGCGTATTCCAGGCACGTGCGCGGCCCGCGCAGGGGCACACCTTAGAGGGAACAGTGATATTTATATGAGTGGTGAATGACATAAGACAAACAAATAAAAATTTATCAAGAAAAATAATTTTGGGGGAATAAGAGGTCACTTTTTAGGACAATGTTAGTATACTGAGCTGGACATGACCTGCACTTTACAAGGAGAAGAATTTTTAAATCTTCCCTCATCCTGCTCTTTTTCCCTATTCAGCCTATTTTGACTATGAAAATGAATTGAAAAAGAATCAAATAACTAAACTCCATAGAGTAATGATAAAGAATAGTTATAGTCATTGATGAATAAGATTGGAACATACTGAAGTTTTGAAGATATCTTTGGTGGCAAGTGTAATAATATATCTTTCAGTATTTTATTTGCAATTTTCTTCAAAAGTCATTAGTGTAGAAAATTGACAGATTACAAATACTGTGAAAAGCATATCAGTTAAGGTATTTCCCTTAAAATTTTGAATAAAAAAGATAGAAAATGACGTACATTACAAAATATGAAACATATTAAATAGTCCATCTTTCATAGGAAAAATATTTCTAATAAATTCTTTTCTTTTCTAGATTTTAGATGACCCTGACGTCAGAACTAAATTCAAGATTCAAGCTTTATTGTACCCTGGTCTTCAAACTATTGATGTGGAATTGCCATCCCTTCAGGATAATAAAAACATGCCATTTCTGTCTAAAACATTAATAATCAGATTCCTCAGTGAATATATTACATCAGATGACTCTTTTTCCAAAGCTTTAGAGACCAACCAACATGTTCCTTCAGAGTTCAACCATTTGTTTAAATTTGTAAACTGGAGTAAGTGGCTACCTGAAAGATTTAAAAAAGGCCACATTTACACTGACCCATCACATAGAAATTCCAAAACTGAACACAAATATCCAGGTTTAGTGGATCCAAGGACAGCGCCACTTTTAGTTGAGAACATCAAGCTTCGGGGCTTACCACTTACATATATCATGACTTGTCAATATGATGTCTTGAGGGATGATGGAATCATGTATGTTTCCCGTCTTAGGGAAGCAGGAGTTCAAGTAGCACACGAACATGTTGACAATTTTTTTCATGGTGGTGTAACGTTTATTACAGGCCCTTTTGCCTTAAATATAGGACACAGAATGGCTAACAACTACATTGAGTGGTTGAATAAGAACCTGTGAAAATACACCTATACCACCTATAGATGGTTGAACCTGGATTCATCCGGTTTCCTTCAATTTATATTATTTGTTTCAGGGACATTATCCTTTGGGTCAATATGTTTGACACCGTAATTCTGCAGTTATTATACTTGATATAGAATCTCTTGTTTCCTGCTGTTTGAATAAGTATGAGAAGCTTGGTAGAATATGTGAGGGACTTGTATAACCATTAAATGATTAATAATTTAAAATGAAAAATAAAGCTTTTGACCATTTCATGTGTGAAATTATAGACTTGGAACTTGATGTTATTCAGGATTGCTTTAAAAGTCATGATTCATTTCTATACACTTTTGGCACCAGTGAAATGTGATCCAGTGGGCTTTTTAAGGTAACTTGTTCCTTTTGGGAAGCAACCAGTGTGAATATCTGGCTGCAGACCATTGTAAGTTCTTGAGTAGCATTTATGAATAAAACCTCTTGTTTTCTCTTGATTGGATTTTGCATGGATTTTGTCAAAGGAAATGGGTTTGATAGTGCCTATAAATTCATCTTTGATTCAGGGTGACTTGTTGATTCAGAAAAAGATGAATAAAATGTAAAAAGTATATTATGCCACAAATGTACATATCCAAACTACTTCCTATGGTGAGCTGCTGGATTAGTTAGGTAGATATGCTCCTGAGGAGGATTCCTTTGATCCAACTTATTTAATAAATCTCCAATTTTCTCTTTTTAGGAGAGACAATCCAAAAATGGTGGGACTGCAAGTAGAGCACTGTAGAGGAACTAGATTATCTAGATCCATTTCAGATAGGTTTCTGACGTGGGTATATGCTAAAGATTCTTTTAAAAACCATATTCAATTAGATTGACCCAAACTCAAGAGAGATAAAAAGAAGTGCTGGATTTTGGATGTGTAAGACAAATATGTGTGCAACCTATTCTTCATGGTATCAATGTGAGAGTCTAAGATGGGGTTATTCTAGCCTGCTAGATCATTAACTGAATTGAAAGTCTGAAGACATGCCTCCTTGGTAATGGTCCTCAGTCTTTCAATTCAGTCTCAGCCCACAGGACTAGTTTCTCGTGAGCTCCCAGCTCAGGAGTTTAAAGATTTATTCTAATATTATCTGGATTTTTTTTTTTTTTTTGCTTTGGTAAGGAAAACAATACAAGGTACCTTCATTGCACTGTGAGTTTAGCACTGCGGGCACTTCTGTGGGGCTCCATTAGCCCAGTTTCTAGCACTCCAAGGCTTTGTGCCATTTGAGCTCCAGACTTTCTCTCCTTAGTGATTACCAGAAGTAGCAGCTGAATATAGCTGTGACAGATAAATCATTGCAGTTTCAATTTCAACCGTAGGTCCATTAGGCTCCAGAGACAATGTGCACCACTTTTTTAGAACTGCGATAATGGAGCAGTTATTAAATCAAACTTTTTATTTTGACAGCTCTACTCGCTTTTCAAATTAGCAGTTTCGGCATTTTTTAACATAGGTGGCAGTGAGGCTTAGGAGTCCAGTGATAAATTTGACCGTTTGCAGGCTCTCTGCTCCTGTAAAGTGTGACTCTAAGGTCTCCATTGACTTCCATTGTCCCAAAGGTTTTTCCTACCTCTTCATTTTGGCATGCAGACAGTTGTCCCAGACTCCGGACAACAGCGGTAGCCATTTTGTTTTCCTACGGTGGCTATTTTGTTCACGTCAGCTGGACAGAACCATTTAAAATTATATCAGCACTGTTTCTGCTTTCCACAGGATTTACTGGAGTCTGAATAAACACAGGGAAAGGGTCATCTGGGCCAGCCCTGTGTTTTGTAATCGCTGCTTCTTTACAGGCTGTTGGGTCATTTGGGCCTAACCTGTATTGTGAATTGTCACAGCAACATTGTAACAACTAAAACTCCCTTATTTTTGCTGAATCGCTGACTGCCATTAACAGCATAACTTTGCCTGATTGCTGTTGACAACTGCACTTGCCTTTATCCGGCTGACCAATGATATGACTCAGGACAGGACAGTTTTGGGCCCAGCCCAGGCTGAGTTATCACCTCTGGTGTCCGAATCTAATATTAGGGGGCTCAGTAAGCCTAGATTAATTAGCCTAGCTGTGGCAGCCAAAATTAAGGCCAAGACTAGGCTCAGAAGAAAGCTTCTCGAGCCGAGGAAAAAGTGACCAAACAGAGACAGAAAGCATTAGATTGGGAAATTACCAGGGCCAGCAAACAATCTGGCAATCATACGTGATCTAAACCTAAGATATCAGATGAATCTCCATTAAGTGTAGTAACTGACAACGTTGGTCTTCGAGATCTTTAGGATCCTGTCCTACACCTAGAGCTTGGTCACCTGAGGCTCTTAGTGAGCAGGGAGAGAACGTAGTGCTGATTAGACCAGTTGCCCCATCTACTTCACAAGATTCCGTCAGACCACCGGAGACAATCTTTATTCCTACTGAGGCAGGGACCCCTACACTGGACCTGGCAGAGCAGGAGATGCCTGCCTTTTTCAGGAAGTGGATTTCTCAGACTATTAGGCAAGAGATAGCCAGATTCCACAAAAGTCAAGTGTCTAGGCCTCAGACTAGTTGAGATCTGCAGCAAGATAGCATGTACTATGTTGGGGGGGGGCATCCCACAGGTTACCAGGGACCATGGCTTGAACCATCTTCTCTGGGCCTTCAGCTCAGAGTCAATCTCCTTTATCTGAAGGGAAAATTCTGGGGGAGGGTGAGCTTTCTGAAGGAGAAGGAGAACAGCTGGCCTTGCCAGTCTTAAACGGCCTGTTTAATCCTTCTCTCTTTAAATCCCTGCTGTCAAAGGTGAAGACAACTGCCTGCCTAGGGAAGGACTCAGCTGTTGCAGATTTTGCCCAAAGTTTGGTGGTAGAGGACGACTTTCTTTTCATAGAAAAGATGGCCACATCTGATAATATTCCCATACCAGGAATGTTTCTGGATGTGATTAAGAGGCAGTGGACTGCTCTGGCTACACTCTCTAGGTCTAGTACTTCTGAAAAGTAAAAGGGGAGACATGATAGCAGTGTTCCAATATCTCAGGGGTTGCCACAAAGAAGAGGGAGCCAAACTATTCTCCAAGGCACCTGAGGGTAGAACAAGAAGTAATGGGTGAAAACTAATCAAGGAGAGAAGCAACTTAGAACTGAGGAGAAACTTCCTGACAGTTAGAACAATTAATCAGTGGAACAGCTTGCCTCCAGAAGTTGTGAATGCCCCAACACTGGAAGTCTTTAAGAAGATGTTGGATAGCCATCTGTCTGAAACGGTATAGGGTTTCCTGCCTAGGCAGGGGGTTGGACTAGAAGACCTCCAAGGTCCCTTCCAACTCTACTATTGTATTGTATTGTATTGTATTGTATTGTATTGTATTGAATTGTATTGTATTGTATTGTATTGTATTGAAAAGTCTGTTCAGTTGAATCTGACCTTTGACTCTAGTGCAGGTACCTAAGTTGGATGCCCCGGTGGCTGCTTTGACTTCATCTTCAGTGCTGCCCCCCAATGCTGAGGATGCCTTGAAGGCTGAGAAGAGAAGGAAGGAGATCGCTCTGCATAGACCCATCAGTCTGATTCCTGGGTCATTTGGGCCACTACTGCTGCTTCTTTTTTTACCAGGGCATCTTTGCAGCTGCAAGGCAGGATTCTAGCAGACAACTTCCATGCACACCAGGACATTTCTAAGATCATGGCTGCAGCAGAGTTCACTGCAGACGCATTGCTGAATACAGCTAAGTTTGCGGCTGGAGCCATGGTTTCAAATGTTACGGCCCGTTGTATGCTCTGGCTGTATCATTGGTGTATGGATGCTAAGCATAAGTGGAAGTTGCCATCTTCTCCTTTTGTGGGAGGACAGCTTTTGGGGGATTATTTGGTGTCCTTCCTGATTGAGACCACGGATAAGATAAAGGTTCTTCCTTATCAGGGCAGGAGGGCAGATTTTCATCCCTCATTGTAATTTAAGTGGTCTTCCTTTTGACAGAGCAGGATCTAATTTTACCTGTCAGTGGCCATTTCTTGGACACTCTAATTACCAATCCGATAGATCTGGATTTGGGAACGGGGCCAGAGGTAGACAGTAGTTACAGGGCAAGCGGCCCTTTCGTGTCAGGGGCAATAAGCCCTACAGAAGTTAGAAATGACTTGGAGGGGTTCTATCCTATAGGGGTCAGCTAGCATTCTCCTACAGATGAGGGTAGATCACAACAAACACCTGGGTTCTGGAGACCGTAAAATCAGGTCTCTCCCTGGTATTTCACTCCCTTCCTCCAAGGTTCTTCCTCCACTGTATCTAGGGACCCAGCAAGAAGAGGACTCATGGAATTGGCAATCCAACATTTGTTGGATATTTGGGCCATTCAACTGGTTCCGCTAGAACAGTGGGGACAGGGATTCTATTCAATCCTCTTCATAATACTGAAGGCCTTGGGAGGGTGGAGGCAATTCTCAATCTAAGGGGTCTAAACAGGCATCTGGTTTACAGAAGATTCAAGATGTATTCCTTTCAGTCTGTTCTGGAAGGAATATGGCACGGGGACCTTTTGATTTCAGTAGATGTGATGGAGGCTTACTCCATATTTCTATACATCTACATTGCCCATCTGAATCCAGGACTTACTGATTCAGGCATTGTCCCCCCCCCCTGGCGGAAAGCGACCTTCATACCACCCTTCAGGTTCTAAGAGACCATGGGTTTTATGTAAATCTGGACAAATGTCATCTAGTCCCCTCTATGAGACTGTAGTACTTAGGGGCACTTATAGACACTCTTACCACGCATGTTTTCTTTTCCCAAGAGTGACAGGACAGCATCAAGGTACTCACAGCCCAGATTCTGGCAGACAAGGTGGTTCCATTGGCACTGCTGTCCCGGCTTCTATATACATAGATAACTATCTATCTTTAAGAATGGTCCATACTTTAACTTAATAGAACTCTATTAGAGTTCTTCAACTGAAACAGAAATTGCATGTTTGCTTTTGTTGTTGGTTCTCTACTTGAGTGTTATTTTATACATCTCTTTCTCTCTCATTTAATAATGAAAAATTGAAAGTTTATCTCATGATAAAATTGTATGGGCGGATAGGACAGGATGCAATAATTTGCTTCTTTTTAAAGAGATAGTAACAACTGCAAAGCTTTTCTTCTGCATGCAATTGAAGACTGTTTATTTTTTTAAAGAATAACTAGTAATTGCATTTTTATGTGAATTATCACCTTTTCATTTCCCCTTTTACCACTTTGATTTGTGAAAAATAACTAAGCAGGGATATAGAATGTTGAGATATCTAAAGTATCATGGAAAGTCAAGATAACTCTTTATCATCTCAGAGTACTGACAACAGTGTAATGGTCTTAATTTGGAGAAACTAAATTTCTGATTAAATGTTAGAGGAAAAATTCTTAATATAAAAGCAATTCAGTCATGAAACCAACTGCAATGCAAAGAGTGGGTTGTCTTTCATTGGCTGTGTTCAGAAAGAAGTCATAATACTATCTCTTGAGAATGCTTTCATTTGAACTCCTGCACTTGACTGTGGACTCGATTCTATAGCCTAAATATTCTTCTACAATTCTATGCTTGTATGTTTAATGAACATAAGCACAAATCTTCAATTGTACTCTATCCTGCTCAATGAAATCCATGCTCCTGGCTCCAACATTCCACATTCTTCTTTGCTGTCCTTGTATTGCCTTGCATTGCCAAGGCTGGCACACTTCATTAATTTACAAATGAGATAACTATCCAATGTGATGAATTGTACAAGCCTTATCCCTGGAAAATCTGTTTTTCCATATGGACATTTTCTGTAGAAAATTCTAATTCTAATCACCATCTATTGTCTGTTCTAGAACATGGAATTCTGGGTATGTGCAGACCAATGTTCACAAAGAGTTTGGCTTGGCCACCAATCTGCATTTAACATCATTCGTAGCCTCCCAGGCCCCATGATCATTTGAACTTTCCTGTGGCTGGCGATTGGAGCTGCTGGCTGGAAGGGGGGAAGCACAGAGAATCATATGTCCATAAACCAAAATAGTAATAATACATTCTGGATTAGTGCGCTTGAAATTGTTATTTTATTTTATTTCAAAATGACTGGTTTAGTTCAATGTAATAGCTGTCTTGCATCTGTCTTTCGCAGTACTCTTTTCAAATTTGGATACTGTCCCCTTGGTAAACAAATTACTAGTCTACATAGACAGATTACCTATCTAGAATCTCTAATCTTTGCTGTCCAAGCAGAAATTAGGTGTCCAATTCGGCTATTCCACTCTATGGAGATGCCACGCTATCAGCCCCCTCTACCACAAAGATCCTGCAGGAGAAGAGCAGTCTGGACAACCGTGGGATCTGGCACAGTGAGAGCTGTGAACCATAAACAAAAAGCTTTTGCTGTGACCCAGCATAATAGATATAGCACCCTTGCTGATCCTAATGGGGACACTAAATAGACAGGTCAAGGTGGTTGTGATAATAATGACTCCAATAAGCAGGGGATCATGGTCCAAAATGAAGAACTTACTTTGAAAAGGCACAAATATTTAATCGTACTCTCTCCTGCTCAATGAAATTTGTGCTCCTGGCTCCAACATTCCACATTTTTCTTTGCTGTCTTTGTATTGCCTTGCATTGCCAAGGCTGGCACACTTCATTAATTTACAAATGAGATAACTATCTAATGTGATGAATTGTACAAGCCTTATCCCTGGAAAATCTGTTTTTCCATATGGACATTTTCTGTAGAAAATTCAAATTCTAATCACCATCTATTGTCTGTTCTAGAACATGGAATTCTGGGTATCTGCAGAACAATGTTCACAAAGAGTTTGGCTTGGCCACCAATCTGCAGACAAAGGCTTTGCTTAACAACCACAACCTTCACTTAACAACCATGGTAATGATCACATTAACAAATATAATAAAATCAGGTCAGTCATGTGATGACCCTCTTAATGACTGGCATGAATTACAACCATAATTCTGATCCCAATTATGATCATAAATTGAGGACTATGTATAGAGATAGTTTGTGGATCATCTTGGATATCTGAATTAAATGCTAAATGGAACTCAGAATTAACTATTCCAATGCCAGCTACTGTAATGGGTGGTGAGAATAATTTTGGGGATCAGGAGGAACCAGCCAAAACCAAATCTAAGTCTGAACCAAAGAGGAAGTTTGAGAAAATGTTGCAGACTTGACCCTCTCAAGTTCTCTTATATATAAAGGCAATGAGGGGAAGGGAGAGAGTTACTTGCAGACTTTCAAGATGGATGTCAGTCATTTAAGACACATCTGTAAACCAAACTGATGGATGCTAAAACTATTCTTCGTATAAGGTTACAATAACAGAATTTTGTCTTTATTGCTGGTAGTATTAAGTAACAGAATTATGAAAGCTTGCCAAAGTTAATCTATTTTAATTACTTTATTTTTTGAAGTATAAGACAAACCTTTTTTCCTCAAAAAAGAGGCTGAAAATCTGGGTGTGTCTTATACATCGCATACAACATTTTTTGCCTCCTGAAACCCCGCCCCTTCACCAAAATGGCTGCGCATACCCTTCTCTTAGTCTTAGGTGCTGCAGATTGTCAGTGATTTCCTTCTCCAGCACATGGATAAATACACCTGGAAACATCTCCCTACCTACCTACTGTATTTCTCTCCCCCTCTCCCCCCTCTCTCTTTCTCTCTCTATCCCTCTACCTACAAACATACCTATTCTCTCTCTCCCTATCTATCTACTGTATTTATCTCCATCTCTCTCTATTTGTCTCTCTGTCCCTCTACTTACCAAACTACAGTACCTACTCTCTCTCTCCCCCCTATCTTCTGTATTTCTCTCTCTCTTTCTATTTCTCTCTCTCTCCCTCTACCTACCTACACCCACTCTCTCTCTCTTCCTATCTACCTACTGTATTTCTCTCTCTCTCTCTTTATTTCTCTCTCTCTATCCCTTTATCTACCTACCTACCTATCTACCTACCTATCTACCTACCTATCTACCTATCTAATTACTCTCTCTCCCTACCGACCTACTGTATTTCTCTCTCTTCTCTCCCTCACTATCCCTCTATCTACCTACCTACATTTTTTTAAAAATTGCCTCTTCAAAACCTTGGTGCATCTTATACTCCGAAAAATATGGTAATCCATATTGTAATTAATGTATGGGATTATTCCAAGTTTCTTTCTCAGCTTTCCTTCTGTTCCCTAGTGTCAGGGAAGCTTTTCTGTAACAGCGCTGCTTCCTTCTAAAATGGTTGTGTATTGGTCTCCTTATTCACAGGATCTGTTAACATCCTATCACAACCTTCCCTGGATGATGGTGTTTCTTAGAGAGACTATGCTGTTCCTTACAGCTTCCAGAAGTAAATCTTCTGAACTTGAGGTGTTTGTGCTGTCCTGGACATGAAAGGGTATAGAATATTGTAGGCTTTTCTGGACATTTAAGGAAGTGGTTAAGATGTTGGTCTAGAAACCAAGAGACTGTGAGTTCTAATCCCACTTTAGGCATGAAAAATGGAAAGCTGAAATTACTTATTATTAAAGGTGAGATAAAAATCAAATAAACATTCCACTCCTGAATCAGTGAGCTTGCATAGTTTTGGGAGTAAGATTTTAAAAAGTGAGAAACAATGGGAATGTCTACTAGTCAGTCTAGAGATATAGGCATTCTCATTGTAAAGGTTGTAAATGGCAATTGTCACCATGGGACCAGTCATAAGTACCACTCTTTCAGCACTGCTGTAAGTTCAAACAGTAGCTAAAGAAGTGGTCATTAAATGAGGATTATCTATGTTAAGGATATAATTTTACCCTTTGTAATTAATGATGATGGATTGTGGCTTTTCCTGGAAGTATATTTCTGAATAAAGCAAAAATAAACCCAAAGCAATGATCTAATAAAAACACTTTAATATAAAAGAAAGTAAAAATACAAACTTGCTAACTGAATTAATTACATCTTGGCAAGAGCTATATGCCCACCTCCTTTGGTAGGTGAACAAAAGATCAGAAGAGAAAGTTAAGAAGGAATGTGAAAATGCATGCGCTGTAAATCATTTGCAGATAAGAACTGTGACCTGCGCAATAAATCTTCAGCACAGCTAGCAAACCAATTAACGCAGTGACCATCTATAATTGTAAACTTCATTAAGAACTAATATATGACAGCATAGAAATAAAGCTGATGGATACAAGACTAAAAAGAAAAGGAGTGCAGTGAATATGCCATCTAAAATGAAGACTGAGTAAAACTGAGATTGTGTTTTGAATAAAATTGAGATTTTATTGCCCAATTTTCTTCCAAAGCAAGATTTTTCTTGCTTCCAAAGTTTATTCCAACATATAAGTAACAAGAAAAAAATCAAGGAAACAGTTGCTCCACTAAAGAGAGAAGATAGCAAGGAAGTAACAGGCAACAGAGAGAAAGCAGAGTTGCTTAACTCATTATTTCCATCAGTCTTCACCCAAAAAGAAACTACAGCGCAGCCTACCAGAAACATACCTGTAAAAAAGGAAATAAAAGTTAAAATAAGCAACAAAAAAAATCCAGTAAGAGAACAACTGTCTGATCTTGATGAGTATAAATCACCAGGATGTGATGGATTACATCCCAAAGTTCTAAAGGAGCTGGCAGATGTTATCTCAGAACCACTGCACCACTGCATCTTTTGAAAATCCTGGAACATCGGGGATCTACCAGAGGACTGGAAAAGAGCTGATGTGATTCCCATCTTCAAAACAAAAAAACAAAACCAGACACAGGAAATTACAGACCAATCAGCCTAAGGTCAATATACTGGAAAAGATAATAAAAAAACATATCTGCCAACACCTAGAAACAAGTAAAGTAATAACTAGCAGCCAGCATGGATTTGTTAAAAACAGATCATGCTGAACCAATCTTATTTCATTCTTCAACATAGTGACTAAATTAGTAGACCAGTGAAATACTGTGGACATAATATACATAGACTTTAGCAAGGCATTCAACAAAGTAGACCACAACCTACTTCTTCATAAGCTAGAAAAAAAGTGGATAGATAGCTTCACCAACAGATGGATTTGCAACTGGCTGACAAACCGTACTCAACCGGTAGTTCTTAATGGGTCTATGTCTACATGGAGAGAAGTAAGCAGAGGGGTACCACAAGGTTCCATCTTAGGCCAAGTACTCTTCAATATCTTCATAATCGACTTAGATGAGGGAATAGAAGGGGAACTTAACAAATTTGCAGAGGATACTAAGCTGGCAAGAATCGCTAACACCCTAGAACTGTGATGGAGACCCTACGGCACACGGAGGCACATTTGCCTCCATGGCAGCCCTCAGCAGCCCCCGGCAACCCTCGGCAGCCCTCGGCAGCCCTCGGCAGCCCTCGGCAGCCCTCCGCAGCCCTCAGCTACTCAGCTGATTTTCAGCCTTCCGCAGAGCCAGGGGAGGCCGTTTTCCTCCGCCTCCCCAGGCTTCAGGAAAACCTCTGGAGCCTAGTGAGGGCGAAAAACATGCCCAACAGGTCAATCGGAAGTTCCCGTTGGGCCTGTTTTTCACCCTCCAAGCTCCAGAGGCTTTCCTGAAGCCCAGGGAAAGCGAAAATTCCCCCCAGGCAGAAGTTGCACAAACATGTGGTGTGGGGTTAGCTCGCACATGCACAGAGGGTGGGATCTTGACAGACTTGAACACTGGGCTCTATCTAACAAAATGAAATTCAATATAGACGAAAGAAAGTCTTACACTTAAGTAAGAAAAATCAAAAATACACATATAAACTGAGTGAAACCAATCTTAGCAGTGATTGTGAGAGGGATCTTGGTGGACAACCAGTTAAATATGAGCCAGCATTGTGGCAGCA
>JAKRSK010008431.1:0-22254 GCA_029891615.1 Natrix natrix natrix | reverse complement strand
TCATTATCAGCAGGTATTCTTACAATATTGGTTAGGAGATCTCTTAGGAATGTCTAAGGGGTTTCCTTGGAAGAAAGTGCTCTCATTTGCCAATTTAAGGCAATGTTTTAATTTTAATCTATGAAGCCACAAATAAAAATGAAATAAAGAGATGTCAATGGCTCAAAAATTTTCTTTGGGAAAGGAGCATGCCAATATTGTATACAGATGTTTAATTAAGGAATATGCAGAATGAATAATTAGGAACGACATTGTTCAAATCCAAGCTTAGTGGTTAATTTTTGAAGTGTTTTGCAAATGCAGGAAATTGCACTCACTGCATATAATTATAATCAGTGTCAGTATACCAAACAACATTTCCTAGATTAGGGGATACTTCATACAATCACTCATATCCATTCTGGTCTGAGCTACTGCAATGAGGCTGCCATTGAAGACTACTGGCAAGATTTAACTGGTCTAGAATGTAGCAGCATAGACCTCAGTATGCCCATGTTACACCCCTCCTTTGTGAGTTGCACTAATCAGCTTGTTCCCTTGTGTGACTTACAGCCTACATGTCACACAGGCACTACTTGTCTCCCATAGAAAGTGCCCAATCCTATCTGGCAGGTTTGGTACATTCCAGGTTCCTTTGACTAAACAATGCCATATTTCCAGAATCCAGAATTCTGCCTTCTCTGTAGGATTGTTCAGAGTTCATATTCACCCTGAGGTTTGAACATGTCCCATTCTACTGGGGTTTCAAGGGTCTTTGAGGATTTGACTCTTTCGGAAGTGTCACTAAATCTTATTTAGAATTTTCTTTGTTTTCATTGGGTTTTGTCATTCTTGGCATCTTTATCCTTCATTATTATCTTTTGCTATTTGCTTGTTTATAACATTTTAAACAATTTGTAAACCAGCAAGAGTGACAGGGAGTTGGGAAAACTAATAATAATGTTCATCAAGATTCAATCAAATCAATGTTTATCAATATGTGGGGTTTTTTGATTGCCATACCAGAAAGTCTTGGGTGGCACTTAGAAAATCTGTACATGTCTGTACATCTGTACAAAATTTATGTCAATCACAAAAAGAACTTTGCTTGAATCGATGCATCTACTATGCCAATACGTATTGACTTCCTAGGTTCTTGGGAACAAGTCAATAAAAATAAAGATCAAGACCAGCTAAAGAATGTGATTTCACATAACTTTGAATCATCATCATCATCATTTAACCAAAGTAAATTTGCTCTTAACTAGTCTTGTTCACCTAGCATAATGCAGAGGCTATGCTTAAATATATTATTAAATATATTTGGGATGATTAATTTATTTTAATAATTAATATATTTCAATTAAATATTATTTATTAAAGGCAAGAGAACAGCCCAGAATAACTAATCACCGGCCTGGCGTGTTAATTTTAACTTATTTTAAACGTATTGTCTTTTAAATTCGGTTTGTTTTTTTGAATATGTATTTAATTTTTTTTAAACTTTTCGGATGTGTGTTTTTTTTAATGTTGTACGCTGCCCTGAGTCCTTCTGGAGAAGGGCGGCATATAAATCCAAACAAACAAACAAACAAACAAACACTTCTGTAACCAAGAAAACTGCTCAGTGTGATGGTATCTTTATTTTATTAATCTGAATCATATGATTTTTCTATTGATTTATATTCTGTAAATCCAGCAATTCTATTTTCTCTCCTGCAATTTTGTCGCTTATAATTTCAGTTCTGCAATTCAAAGGCAATTTTCAGAGCAAAGTGAAGAAAATGTGTTGCAATCCTTAAATATTTGAATACAGAAACAATTTCCCTGAAAAACCAGGTTTTTAATAATCAAGAACTGTCTCACTTCGTAATTACCAAAGCAAAATATATTTTATCAACTAAAAATTGGTGAATATTTAACAAAGTGCCTCTGGCCCTGACTACTATTACTATTGAAATCAAGTGAAATGCTTGATCAACTGATTTGTCAGTATTGCAATCCTCCTGAGATTAGTCAGTGAAAGGGAGAGTTGAATACAGTAGACGGAGTAAAAGATGGGAGGAAAATTCTTCTACCTTCTGGTAGATTCAACTTTGATAGCCTACTACATCTACCAGCCTTTACCAGAGAATGTGGAGGAACCCTGGAAGCTGATGCTTTTAGGTGCTAGCTTTAGAAGCCTAATTCATGCGGTAAGTTGAAACATTTATTTCCTATGCTTATGCCTGAGAATGCTTCAAGGTGAAAGTTGTGCTTTTAGGGAAATAAGATAATGCTGGAGAAAACAACAACCAAGAAATAAGAACACTAACAATCTGTAAAATGAAGACTAGTCATACTGAAAACAGATACTGAATATTATTGGTGGGGGAGGGGGAGAAGATATATGGAATGTATGTATTTTTGTACCCTTTTTCTGGATATAATCTCATATATTAAAGTATAATAAAACCAGGAGCAACTTCCTTTCTATATTTTAGAAACTTATCCTTTTACAAAATAATTTATTTCTGAAAATTAGACTGAGCAGGATGCTTTTTTTTATATTGGGTATAATGTATGTTTAAGACACTCAAGAGAGTCAATTTGGTCTAGTGCAGCAATGGCGAACCTTTTTTGTTTTGCACGCCATAAGTAGGGGGAGTGCAGGGGGGTTGTGCTCGGGCATGCTGCATCCATAATGCATTGCACGACCACCCCAGTGTGCATGTGCACACTACAGGTGTTCCCTCCCATTTTTTGCATGCTTTTTCCAGAGGCTTTATAGAAGCCAGGTGATGGTGAAAAAAGCCTCCCCCGCCCCCCCAGAAGCTCTCCGGGGGCTTCAGGGACCTTCAGGAAGCTTCCCTGAAGCCTCCGGAGGGCAAAAAAAGACCCTACGAGCAAACCGGAAGTGACTTCTGGTTTGCTCAGAGGGTCATTTTGAGTGCTCCGGAGGCTTCAGGGACCTTCAGGAGGCTTCAGGGACCTTCAGGAGGCTTCCCTGAGGCCTCCAAAGCATTTAAAATGACCTTCCGAGCAAACCGGAAGTCCGTTCCTGAACTTCCGATTTGCCCATAGGGCCGTTTTTTTTGCGCTCTGGAGGCTTCAGGAAGTCATGAAGCCTCCGGAAGCCTTCCGGGGGCGGCGGGGGCTCTTTTCATCCTCCCCAGGCTCCTATCAAGCCTCTGGAGCCTAGGGAGGGCAAAAATGGCTTTAAAAAGGGTGAACTCAGCTGGCCAGCACGCACATGCAAGCTGGCCAGTTGACAGGGCAGTGCCTTGCGTGCCATGACAAATGGTCTGCATGCCACCTGCGGCACATGTGCGATAGGTGTGCCATCTCGGGTCTAGTGGTTAAGGCACTAAGCTAGAAACCGGGGCAGTGAATTCTGGACCAGCCTTAGGCATGAAAGCCAGCTGTGTGATCAATTCCTGCTGTAACTAAATGGATCAATTCTTGGTTGATCCAGAAAAAACAGACTCTGCACTTGAGGCGAGATGCTATGGAAAATAAATAAATAAAGAAAGATACTTCTTTCACGTCTTATCTTATGTATCTGCCTGCTGAACTGAGTCAATGGAAGGCAGGCAAGTAGGGCAGAGCTGCGGGGAAGGGAGTGGGCTTCTAGGTCCCTTCCCTGTGATCGGCCTGCCCCAACATGCTTGCCTGCCTTCCACGCAGCCTTCCATTTTCCTGCCTTTGCAAGACTCCAGGAAGGCCACGTGAAAGGCAGGCAAGCATGGCAGGGCTGCGGCTGCAGGGAAGGGAGTAGGGGTGGGGCTGAAGGAGCAAGCGGCAACCAGGGTACCAGTTTTGGGGTGTGGCCAGCCTGAGGCCCTACCTGGTTGGCGACCCAGGCCCAATGTCCTCTACTGGTTTTCCTGAACTGGTCTGAACCAGTAGAATTTCATCCCTAGTTTATTCTAACTGCTTGAGAGAGGGCACAAGGTTCTACCTGTTTGACAAGTGCAATTTATAGAGTAATGTTACAAATATAGTCAAATAATAATGTTCCATAGAAACAATACCCTCCCCTTTGTCCTACCCAGAGTACTGTAATAGTAGCAGATATAGTATTAGTATCAATTTTTTCACAATCTTTCTTGAGATTTTACTTCTTCTTTAGCCAACTGCAAAACCATTTCCTAAATTTGTGCTTTTTTCTGACCAGGTCAGTGCTTTTTAAGTACAAGCTGAAGCCATTTTACTAGGCCAGAAATCTGCAACCTTAAACACTCAAAGAGCAATTTGGACCCATTTCCTACGGAAAAAATGACATCACTCACTCCCATCCAGTCACATGACTCCCTAGCCATACCTACCCAGTGAACAGCAGAGCACTGGCTGTTAAAAAACACTGTAAACCACAAAATCTTTTGACATTTCTCTCTCTCCCTCCCACCCTCCCTCTCCCCCCTCTCTATGTCTTTCTCTTTCTTCCCTCTCTCTCCCCCTCTCTGTGTATTTGTCTCTCTTTATCTCTATGTCTTTCTCTTGCCCCCCCTCTCTACTCCTCTCTCTGCCCTCTTTCTATTTCTCTATGTGTTTTTCTAGGGGTGGGTTACAGCAGCCGCTACTGCTGGTTTGCTCATGACCATGGGGCACATGTTTGAATGTTCTTCCCATTCTCTGTTTCTCTTTCTGTCTTTGTCTCTTCCCTCTCTCTCCTCCTCTCTCTGTATCGCTCTCTCTGTGTCTCTATGTCTCTCTCCCTCCCTCTATCTACCCCTCTCTGCTTTTGTCTCTCTCCCCACTCTGTGTGTGTCTCTCTCTCTCCCCCTCTCTCCCCTCCCCCACTTTATCTGTGTGTGTGTTTGTCTGTATCTCTGTTTCCCTCACTCCCTCTCTCACCTCTCCCTCTCTTTGTTTCTTTCTCTGTATCTCTCTGCTTCCTTCCGCCCTCTGTTTCTCTATGTCTCCCTCTCCCTCTCTCCCTGCCCCTCTCTCTGTATCTCTCTCTATGTCCCTCTCTCTCCTCCTCTCTATCTCCTCCCTCTTCCCCTCTGTATCTCTCTCTGTATCTCTCTCTCTCCCCCCTTTCTCTCACCCCCTCTCTGTTTTCCCCCCTCTCTGTGTCTCTCTCTGTGTCTCTTTCCCTTCTCCCTCTCTATCGCTCCACTCTCCCCATGTCTTTCTGTCTGTCTATCTCTCTGTCTCTCTGTATTTCTCTCTATCTCTGTGACTCTTCTCAGAAAGCCGAGACTGGGCCAAGCCAGAGAGTTCTCCTTGGAGCTCATCGCTACTCCTTTTCTTTCTTTTGGGCAACTTTTTGGATATCCAGGCTAGTTGAGGAATGAGTGCAAGCCGCAGTGGAGGACTCCCCAAAGATGACCATCCTTCTCCTGTCACTATCCTCTGGCTGGCTGTGGTGGGCAAGGAAGGTGCACATGAGTGGGCATACCTTTCTCAAACAAGTGGCTGGGCTCAGCCAAAGTGCAGCAAAGGCGCATGGGTTGACCAGCTGACTGGCGAGCATCTTTGCCAAGGGTGCTCTGACTTTCTCCCAGCCGGGCCCCAGGGGTAGGCATGTAAGTTTTGATGGGGCAGCCCACTTTTCCAACTGCTCTGAGCATTTTTATTTCTTTAGCGGAGCGGTGCCCCCGGTGGCTTTGATTGAAAAGTATCTCGAAGTGGCAAAAGTCCCCCGTGCAAAGTTTAAACTGCAGCTGGGTTCTGTGGACGCATCCCCCTTTCCGTCATCCTCTCCTGGATCCCATTCCCACTCCACCAGCCTTCATGTTAGCAAGGCCAGCATTGGTCATGGCTGGGTTGGGCTGGTGTCTCAGAGTGAGAGAAGGTTGCTCATCTCCCCAAGTAACTGAGACACACCCAACACCAACAAGGGCCAGAAGAAGCACCAGCCAGAGATAAGGTGTTAGAGAATCAGCCCTGACCACTTTTCCATCCCTGCCATCATCCTTACCTTCTCATACCAGGTGAGGAGTGAGGGGTAGGTGAGAGGCAGGGCCAGTCAGTGGTGGGATCAACTGACAGGGAGCCACAGCAGAGGGGCAAAAGAGCCTCATGCAGCTCCAGAGCCATGGGTTACCAACAGCAGTATTAGGCCAACCTACAACTCAGGTCAGTGTTTACCTCTTTTACCTAAAACACCTACATGTTGCAGGAGATCATGAAAATAAGGCATAAAAGGAAGCCAGGACAAAAACTAGAATAGAGTCATTTGGCAGTGCCGGGAAGAAAGATGCCATTCAAAGTGAGACTAGGTGGGAATAGAGTTAAGTAAAGTGGCTTGTGCCAAGAGATGCACACAAAGGCTTGATGATTGAAATGATTGAAATCAGGAGAAAGTTGTGGATAAGTTGAATGAATATATATTATATGCTTGGGGCAGAAAACATCATAACCAGTCACTCAGTCTTAATTCAGAGAGTTGTTGTGAGTATAACACAAGGAGGGAGATCCATGTTAGCCACCTTTTAGGGGAAACAAAACCTGAAATAAAAATGTAATAATTCTTGGAGGCCCAAATGTTCTAAGTGTGCCGGTCTGCATTCCTAAGTATTCAATCAATTTTTATTGTGGTCACAGATGAATGTTAAAAACAACAACAATAATAGTAAAAAATAAATATATAGGCAGACAGAATAATATTAGATTGGTGCTGGATTAACAGTGGACGATTTGCCTAATTTCACGTACAGCATAGTAGAATTTGGCCACATTCAGAGAAACTACTTCATACTGATCTGATAACATTAGTTGCACTTGAAAAAGATCACTATTTTCCAGACATTTTATTAGGTAAGGCGTTATGAAATTGAGTCTTTGTAGAAGATGCCATATAGCAAGACTTGAGCTTTCAATGGTGCTTTGCCCAGCTCATATGGTATTCAGCCAGCATTCCTAAGTGTGGAAACCTAACCTTAGCCAGGATTAGTAAAACAGGTTTTACTATTATAATACACTACTAGGAAAGGCAAATGGTAGCACCTAGTTAAAAATATCCTATATGTTTGGGGCAGCTCTGCTATTGGTGGCTGATTAGCCCAGTGCTTAGTACTATAATGTATACCTACCTTCTAAGTTCTAAAAGTCAACTAAAGTTAAGGTGATAGATTTAAAGAATATTCAAAATCCCATTTGTCCATGGAGGCCATGTCACAACCAGTCACAATCTTAATTTAGAGGGTTGTTGTGAGGAAAACACAAGGAGGGACAAGGGGGAAACACCCCTGAATTAAAAATGTAATAACTCTTGGAGGTCCAAACCTTCTATGTGTGCTTGTCAATATTCCTAAGTATTCAGTCAATTTTTATTATGGTCACAGATGAGCATTAAAAACAACAATAATAGTAAAAAATAAAAATAAAGGCAGACATAATAATATATTGGATTGGTGCTGGATTAACAGTGAGCAATTTGCCTAATTTTACATACAGCAAAGTGGAATTTAACCACATTCAGAGAAAGTACTTCATATTGATCTGATAACAGTAGTTGCACTTGAAAAAGATCAGTATTTCCCAGATATTTTATTAGGTAAGGTGTTATAATTTGATTCCATGTAGGAGATGCTGTATAGCAGGATTTGAGGTATAGTGGGATTTGAGCTATAGTTTCAATAGCCTCTTGTCCCCTTGTCTTAAATGGTATTCAGCCATAATTCCTGTGTGGAAACCTCACCTAAGCCAGGATTAGTAAAACAGGTTTTACTATTATAATACATTATTAGGAGAGGCAAATGGTACCACCTACTTAACCATATCCTATCATAGGAATACTCAAAAATGTTAGCAATTTCTTAGACAAAGAATAGGGAAAGTGATGGCAAATCAGTATACTAGCGTAAATTATTAATCTTCTATCTACCTCCTACTGACCCCCTGTGGTCATTAGACCATGAAACACTGAACAGTTATATTTTTAATTCCTTCTCTATCCTATTATATTTTGATACAATTACAATTTGTATAGTTAGCTTTTAACTTTTAACTCTGAATTGTTCTATGTCTTACTATTGAGGTCTTCATTTCATATCTCATATTCTCCATTATTATTTATGTCTTTATTACTTTACTACCTCCCTGTTTTCTCTCCCTTTACAGGGAGGAGGAGGAGGGAATGGTGGCTTGCCTCTAAGCTCCGCAGGACCGCAGGGCTTTTTGAGGAGTAAGGATGCTGCCGGCCCTGTTTTCACCTCGAGGGTCGGGGGAGTCTGTTGGCGACCACCCCTGGCGTTGTCCTGGATCCAGGTTGGCGCATCGGGGGGGTCGGATAGCCGGACGGGAGTAGGAGAATGGCCAGCTGGAGCTGGCGTTTGGAGGTTGGGGCGTTTGGAGCGTTTGGAGTGCTTTTGAACGGCTTTTGAACGGCTTCGCGTGAGGTGGTGGGGGACGGAGGACGGCGCGAAATGGAGGAATGGCAAGGGAATAACAGCGTTGGGACGACCCTGATAACCCGAGCGGCCCTAAGGCGACGGCATGGAGGCAGCAGTGACGGAGGCGGTTGGAGATGCCGAGCACCGAACTCCTTAGTCGCCATAATTGCCAGACCAGCGGAGGCGGGTGCGCGAAAGGGATTATGAGGCCGAGGTGCAGAATGGCGCCGGAAGACCCTAGGAAGATTGTGGAAAGATTGAGACAATCCTACGGACCATGGAACACAGCTTTGGGTATGATACGTGCTTTGCTATTTTGACAACTTGCCCCTTGCCTGATTTACTCCAAGCCATTAACCAGACCGTCCTGGCTCTGGGCTCACTTCTACCGCCTACCATAAATTACATCTTAGCGCCATCTACAGGCCAGCTGGCAGTCAAACACCCCATCCTTTCCATCAGGGATGGTCAACTTCCCCCTTTTGTAGGAAATCCGGCTTTATAAAACATCAGAAGAAACAACTACAGAAAACAACTTCAGCACCTGAAAACACATGCGGCCCTGTCTATAACAAGACAATATTTACTCGAGGTTAGATCTACTGCGGCTGCGAGAGTCCCCCCTTTCGCAGATATGGCCCTCTGCCCTTTCGAGGGCCCACCTTAATGACGGGTTTGTTAACCCAGAGAGGTGGAGGAAACGGAAGCTCAGGGGTTTTTTAATCAAAAGGTTTTTAATAGTTTTAAAGGGTTCCAAGGGGGAGGGGAGGGTTGAACTGACCAGGAATGGGATTAGTGCCAGGTGAGCAGGTGTGGTCAAGAGGGGAGTGAGCGGAGCGAAGGAGAGAGGGGAAATAACATTCCTACAGAGGGCTGTGTTATACCAACGGTCGTAGGGAGGGGTAGGTGCGAGGACAGACATAATACCTGCAGTCGGTTGGGAGACCGTGGTTGCTGGACACGCCCGGTCATTTGTACCAACCCCCGCATACTAGGTGGCCAGGATCGACAGAGCCCGGGCCTAAGGCTGATGCTGTGTAATGTGAGGTCTGTTGTTAATAAGGCCCCCCTCATAAAAGACCTGATTTCTGAGGGGGAGCCTGACCTCGCAGGAATAACGGAGACTGGGTTGGGCCACGAGGGTGGCTTGCCCCTCGTAGAAATGTGCCCACCAGGCTACCGTGTATTCCATCAGCCACGGGCCCAGGGGAGGGGTGGTGGGGTAGTGGTGATCATACGGGAGAGTCTGGAACCGAGAGAACTCACTGTGCCACAGACATCCGGGTGTGAATCTCTGAGTGTGAGGTGGGGCCCAGGAAGACAGCTGGGCCTGCTGATTGTATACTTGGCTCATCGCTATACATCAGCGGCCCTGCCCGAACTCCTCGAGCTGATCGCAGAGATGGCAGTTGAGACCCCCAGACTGTTAGTTATGGGGGATTTCAACTTGCCGTCGATGGGAGAAGCATCCGAGGCGGTTCGGGAGTTCATGGCTTCCATGACAGCCATGGACCTGACTCAAATAATTCAGGGCCCCACACACAAGGGAGGTCACACTCTGGATCTTGTTTTCGTCTCTGGCCAGTGGGCAAGTGATTTGGGAATAGGGGATTTAGCCATCACACCCCTGTCATGGTCAGATCACTCACTTCTCCAGCTTGACTTCCCTGGTACTACCCCCCACCGCGGGGAGGCGGAACCAGAATGTCCGAGATGGTTCCGCCCCAGGCGCCTGATGGAACCAGAAAGG
The DNA here is from genome assembly GCA_029891615.1 of Natrix natrix natrix. Taxonomy (NCBI): domain Eukaryota; kingdom Metazoa; phylum Chordata; class Lepidosauria; order Squamata; family Natricidae; genus Natrix; species Natrix natrix. The sequence continues at coordinate 12,201 of JAKRSK010008431.1, read as the reverse complement.
TTCCAGACGGAGCTTGGGCCACTTCCTGTCGACCTGACCCGCTCAGAGGACCGACGGAGGACCTGGTGGCCGCATGGAATAGTGCGGCCGCCGGGACCCTAGACTGGGTTGCGCCTTTGCCGCCTCTCCTACGGCAAAGAACCACCCTGGCCCCTTGGTTTACCCAGGAGCTGAGGGTGATGAAAGGCCATAAGAGATGCCTAGAGAGCAGATGGAGATCTTCACGTTCCGAATCTGACCAAACACAGGTAAGAGCCTACTTAAGGACATACCTTGTGGCATTGAGGGTGGCCAAACGCCTATATTGTGCCACTCTCATTGCATCCGCAGATAACCGCCCTGCCGCCCTGTTTCGGGTGACCCGCTCTCTTCTATCACAGAGGTCGCGGGAAGCCCCTCTGCAGGGCAGGGCAGAGGAATTTGGGGAATATTTGCAGGATAAAATCGCTCAGATCCGGAGGGAATGGATCTCCCTCAGTGTTCCAGGGGAGATGTCTGAGGCCAGTCTTGAGAGACCATTCTGGGAGGAGTTTGACTCTGTTGCCCCGATGATTTGGACAGGTTGCGTGGGCGACTGCGAGCCACCACATGTTTATTGGACCCATGTCCCTCCTGGCTTGTACTGGCATCCTGGGAGGTCACACGAGGCTGGCTCTTCGGAATGGTGAACGCTTCGTTAAGTGAGGGGTTCCTACCAGCCGCCTTGAAAGAGGCGGTTGTGAGGCCCTTACTCAAGAAGCCTTCGCTGGACCCAACTGAGCTAGCTAATTATCGTCCGGTCTCCAACCTTCCCTTTTTAGTGAAGGTTGTAGAGAGTGTGGTGGCTACGCAGTTCCCACGCCACCTGGAGGAAAATGATTATCTAGACCCGCGCCAGTCCGGTTTCCGACCCAGGCACAGCACGGAGACGGCCTTGGTCGCGTTGGTTGATGATCTCTGGAGAGCCAAGGATAGGGGTTGTTCCTCTATCCTGGTTCTGTTAGATCTCTCAGCGGCTTTCGATACCATCAACCATCGTATCCTATTGCGCCGGCTGGAGGGGCTGGGAGTAAGGGGCACTGTTTTACGATGCTTCTGCTCCTTCCTCTCCGACCGGATGCAATGTGTGTTGGCAGGGGAGCAGCGGTCGACCCTGAGGCCACTCACTTGTGGGGTGCCACAGGGGTCGGTCCTCTCGCCTCTCCTGTTCAACACATATATGAAACCGTTGGGTGAGATCATCCGTGGTTTTGGGGTGGGATACCATCTGTATGCTGATGATACTCAGCTGTACATTTCCACCCCGAACCACCCCAACGAGGCCGTTGACGTGATGTCCCGGTGTCTGGAAGCCGTACGGGTCTGGATGGAAGACAACAGACTTAAACTCAACCCCTCCAAGACGGAGTGGCTGTGGCTACCGGCCCCTCGGTTCAACCAGCTGACCCCATCGCTGGCCATTGGGGGCAACCAACTGGCCCCCGTGGAATGGGCACGCAACTTGGGCGTCCTCCTAGATGCCCGGCTGTCCATGGATGACCATGTGGCAGCCGTGGCAAGGGGGGCGTTCCACCAGGTTCGCCTGGTGCGCCAATTGCGCCCCCTATTGGACCGGGATGCCCTTCGCACAGTCACTCATGCGCTGGTGACGTCTCGTCTGGACTACTGCAATGCTCTTTACATGGGGCTTCCCTTGAGATGCACCCGAGCACTGCAGTTGGTCCAGAACGCGGCTGCGCGGGCAGTGATGGGGAGTACGAGGTACTCCCATGTGACACCACTCCTGCGTGAGCTGCACTGGCTCCCTGTCGTCTTTCGGGTGCGTTTCAAGGTTTTGATTACTATCTTTAAAGCGCTCCATGGCACAGGACCTAGCTATTTGCGGGATCGTATCCTGCCCCATACATCCCTGCGACCAATTCGCTCTCACAGGGAGGGACTTCTCTGGGTGCCGTCCACCAAGCAATGCCAGAGGGCGGCGCTGAGGGGCAGGGCCTTCTCTGTGATGGGCCCAGCCCTCTGGAATGACCTCCCCCCCGACATCAGGACAACAACCGATCTCCGCTCCTTCCGCATGAAACTCAAGACCCACCTGTTCCGACTAGCCGGCCTGGCTTGAATTATAGCTATTCTAATCCCTCTGGATACAACTTTAAATTAGGTTTGACTCTGGGTGTTTTAATTGTTTTTTAATTGCCTTTTGCTGTTTTTAATTAATTGATTATTTATTTATTGTGTGTATATAATGCTTTTTGTATATCTCCTCCTTGTCATTCATTTGTTATGTAGTAAATTGTACGCCGCCCCGAGTCCCTTGGTGGAGAGGGTGCGGCATATAAAAATGATTAATAAATAAATAAATAAGTCTCTTGCTTTCTATGTCTAGTATCTGCAGGTAGCTGAAATGATGGGCTCTGTAACCATGAATTTCTTTCAGAATGTCCTTGGAGTATCTCATAGAGTATCTCCAAGGCAACAGATGCTGGTATTTCTTTGAAGCAAAAAAAAAAAAGATATTAATATTTGTTTTGCAGGCCACAATTGTGGAGAAGTTGGGTCTTGGACACTATATGGATGTTATAAATCTGTACACAACGATTGAATATACAGCACCTACATCTGATGAAAAAGTTATTGTAACAGACACAGAATTTAGCCATGTTCCAGTACGTCTTTACATTCCTACAAAGCAGTCAGATGTCTTGAAAAGAGCAGTGATTTTCATCCATGGAGGTGGATGGTGTTCAGGATCAGCAAGTAAGCATTATTATTTTATTCCACTACTGTGGGTCTCAAATAAAAAAAATGTATCCATTTTTTCTGATGTCCCAGGGCTTTCATTGAGGTATAACAGAGATATCTAACCTTTTTTAGGCAGGGGTTAATTAATTAATTTTTAAGCCATCCTGATAATTCTCACAAAATGAATCACATAGAAGGTACAAGATTCACAATTGTCAAAAGGTAAATCGATGAGGTTGTGCCTCCCAACCTCTCTAGCTCTTGCCAGTTTAATTTTAATTTACAATGTAATCTGAGCGGTAGGGAAAAATGAAGTACTAAGTTGCTGCCATCCCATTATTTTCATTTCCTAGAGATATTTATGGGATGTAGGGCCAAGCAGCATTCTCAGATATAAAGGAAACTGTTACCTTGTTGTAGCTTGTTAGTTTCCCATTAGAAAAAACAAAAAAAATCAATTCTAAGAGTGAATTCCTTATAATTATTAAATATATTGTAATTAAACCATCTTCTTCATTAATCAATACTAATATCAATAATATCTAAAATAATGAAATTAATAATCTTAGAATTGACTCTTAGATTAATAGATTAATAGAAATATAGAAATACAGGAATATTATAAGTGTGAAACACACACACACACACACACAGTGATAAATTGAGATAAGTCTCTCTCATTATCTTTTTATCCTATGATAGCTATTTTCATATAATATACTAATCTATTGATATATAGATTATACTACCCCTTAATACTCATTAAAATTGATTATTGAGTAGAGGAAGAGGGAAAAGGAGAGGGAGAAGGAAGAGAGGGAGGGGGAAGAAGGCAGAAAGAAAGAAGGAAGGAGGGAAGGAAAGAAAGAAGGAAGGACTGGAGAAAGTTATGAGTGAGAGAAGAAAGTGGGAATTCTGGAAAATAACTAAATTAGGGATCCAATTCTTTTAAAAAAAGAAGCTAGCCGTTTGGGCCAAAGATTCTCTGAGGATATGCTCCAGAGAGAAAGATCTAATTTAACCAAGGAGCTTCAGATGATATTACCGGTTATGCAAGAGACAATGGCTAAAACTCATGAAGAATTGAAAAAGGATGTCAGAAAAATAAGAAATGATACTGGAGAACTAAAGGAAAGGATGCAGAAGATGGATGATAAATTTGAAAAGTTCCAGGAAAAGATTAATAAAAATGAACAAAGAATAAATATAATAGAAGGAAAGATGGAGAAGGAGGAGGAAAAAATGGAGGAGCTGAATTCTAAGTTGATCCAGGCAAACAAAGAACTTTAGTTAACGGTTCTCACATTAGAATCAGAGAAAGCGGATCAATTTCTACGGTTTCAGAATGTAAAGGAAGAAAAAGGCAAGAATTTACCGGATTTGATGGCAGACCTTATGGCAAAGGCTTTGGGAATAGGAAAGGATGAGATGGCAAGTGAGATCGATGAGACATATAGAATCCAGACAAACTATGCAAAAAAGAACAATCTCCCGAGGGAAGTCCATGTCAAGTTCGTTAAAAAATCAATACGCAACGAGGTGCTGAATAGAACAAGAGACAATCTGATAGTACACAATCAACGACAACTAACAGTCCTAAAACAGGTACCAAGGAGAATCAGAGAACTAAGAAGGCCCTATCAATTTTTAACATCTATGATGAATAAATACGAAATTAACTTCATATGGTTGCTATGGGAGAGCATAATGTTAACTTGGAGAGATAGAAGATTCAGAATAGACACGGTGGAACAAGTGGAAGATTTCTACAATAATCTTGTTGGGCAGAAGGATGAGGAAGACGAAGAAGAAAAGATGGGAGCAAGGATACAAGGACTCAGGGCACAGATAAGAAGAGAAAGGAACTAGTGAAGACAAGAAAAGAGAAAGTTGTTTTAGAGAAAAAAGAGGAAGAACCAAAAGAAGTGAGAGAGATAAGGGCAACAAGAAGCACATGACCTAAATACACATAGAATCATGTTAGGAGAAATCAAGATTCTATCATTGGATATCAATGGTCTAAACCTGCCCCAGAAAAGGAGAACAACCTTTAATAAACTAAAACATTTGAATTATGATATAATTGCAATGCAAGAGGTCCATATAACTAAACAACAGATCCAGATCTTGGAATATCCTAGATTGGGTAAACTTTACACAGCATTAGCTGATCAAAAGAAAAGAGGAATAGCATTGTATGTTAAAGACACGATCCAGACTAAACTAATTTATCATGATGAGCAAAGGAGAATATTAATTGTAGAAATAATGTTAAACCAAAAAAAGATCTCACTGGTTGTAATATATGCACCTAATGAAGGTCAGGAATTTTTTTATTATAGACTACATAGTATTATTCGAGAGATGGGAAATGAAAATATCTGTTTAATGGGTGATTTCAATGCTATAATTGACCAGAAATGGGACTATGAAAATGGAAAGAAGAGAAAAGGAGCTAGGAGAATTTTGCCCAGGTCATTCTTCCAAATGGCCAAAGAATTAAATATCTATGATGTATGGTGAGAAAGATGTCCAGAGGGAAAGCAATATATCATCTACTCGAATAGACATGAATCCTGGTCAAGGATAGATATGGTTGGATGTCGATGGAGTTAATTTCGGAAGTGAAGGAGATAGACATAGAACCCAATTTATGGGCTGACCACAATCCCATGAGGATTATATGGAAAAAACAAAAGGGCAGTTATCGTTGGTTATTCAATAGAACAATCCTAAAGGATGAGGAATATATTAAAAGAGTTAATCAGGAATTGAGATTTTTCTTCAAAGAAAACTGGCCAGGAGACACATCCATACAAAACCTATGGGATACAACTAAGGCATTTATAAGAGGGGTCACGATATTGGCAACAGCTAGGAAGAAAAAAATTGAGAATCAAAAAATAAGAGAGTTGAAAGAAAGGTATAGAAATTTAGAGAATGAACTTCAAAAAACCCCACAAAATTTAAGTATAAAAGGAAGTATGAAATTGATTGAATATGAATTGGCTATATTTGAAAAAGCAAAATTGGCACAGTCTATAAAAAAAGCAATACAAAATTTCTTTGAGAATGCAAATAAACCGGGGTGGTAGCTATCCTATAGGCTGAGGAAGCAGAAGCAAGAGAATTGGATCAATAAATTACAAGATGAAAAAGGCGAGATCTGCTATCAACTAGAGGAAAAGAAAAATATTACCAAAAATTCTATGAGCAATTATATAGAGAAAACCAAGACTATACAAAGGAAGGAATACTACAATACCTGGAAAAGTCAGATCTGCCAAAGATACCAGAAGAAATAAAAAATATGCTCAATGAAGAAATTAAAACTTCAGAGATAATTGAGGCCATACAAAGACAAAAGAATAATAAAGCTATAGGCCCGGATGGACTGCCAGTGGAAATATATAAAGAATTCTAGGATATGCTTATTCCAACGCTGTTGGAAGTTTATAATGCTGTGTTGAAAGAGGTGAAGATACTGTTAGCATGGACGGAGGCTAACATTGTATTATTACCTAAGGTGGACACAGACTGATGTTTGTTTGACGGGTGTGAGTCGCTGGGTATGAAATGGGGCCCAGGGAGGCAGTGGGGTCTGCTGATTGTATACTTGGCTCCTCGCTATACGTCAGCGGCCCTGCCCGAGCTCCTCGAGCTGGTCTCGGAGACGGCGGTTGAGATTCCCAGACTCTTGGTTATGGGGGATTTCAACCTGCCGTCGACGGGAGCAGCGTCTGAGGTGGCTCGGGAGTTCATGGCTTCCATGACAGCCATGGGCCTGACCCAACTAATTCAGGGCCCCACACATGAAGGCGGCCACACACTGGACCTTATCTTTGTATCTGAACAGTGGACGAGTGATCTGGGAATAGGGGATTTAGAGATTATGCCCCTGTCATGGTCAGATCACTCATATCTCCAGCTCGACTTCCCTGGCGCTACCCTCCACCGCGAGGAGGCGGAACCAGTATGTTCAAGCTGGTACCGCCCCAAGCACTTGATGGAACCGGATAGGTTCCAGGCGGAGCTTGGGCCGTTACCTGTAGCCCTAACCCGCGCTCGGTCGGAGGACCTAGTCGACGCCTGGAATAGGGCGACGGCGGGGGCCTTAGACCGGGTCGCGCCTCTGCGACCTCTCCTGCGGCAGCGAGCCACCCGGGCCCCTTGGTATACCGAGGAGCTCAGGGTGATGAAGCGCCATAGGAGACATCTAGAGAGCAGGTGGAGGTCCTCACGCTCCGAATCTGACCGAACACAGGTAAGAGCCTTTTTACGGACTTACCTTGTGGCATTGAAAGCGGCCAAACGTAGGTATTGTGCCGCTCTCATTGCGTCTGCGGATAACCGCCCTGCCGCCCTGTTTAGGGTGACCCGCTCTCTCCTGTTGCAGGAGACGCGGGAGGCGCCCTTGCAGGGAAGAGCAGAGGAGTTTGGAGAATATCTGCAAGACAAAATCGATCAGATCCGGAGCGGGTGGACCTCCGTCAGTGGACCAGACGAGCCGCCAACAGCGAGTCTTGAGAGACCACTCTGGGAGGAGTTTGACTCTGTTGCCCCCGAGGATTTGGACAGGTTACGTGGACGGCTGCGACCCACCACTTGTTTAACGGACCCGTGCCCCTCCTGGCTGGTACTGGCAGCCTGGGAGGTGACACGAGGCTGGCTCCTGGGCCTGGTGAGCGCATCACTGGGTGAGGGATACTTACCAACCGCCTTGAAAGAGGCGGTGGTGAGACCCTTGCTCAAGAGGCCTTCGCTCGACCCAATGGAGCTAGCTAACTATCGTCCAGTCTCCAACCTCCCCTTCGTGGCGAAGGTTGTTGAGAATGTGGTGGCGCAGCAGCTCCCGCGACACCTAGACGAATCCGATTATCTAGACCCACGCCAGTCCGGCTTCCGACCCGGGCACAGCACCGAGACAGCCTTGGTCGCGTTGGTCGATGATCTCTGGAGGGCCAGAGATAGGGGTTGCTCCTCTATCCTGGTCCTATTAGACCTCTCGGCGGCTTTTGATACCATCGACCATGGTATCCTATTGCGCCGGTTGGAGGGGATGGGAGTCGGAGGCACCGTTTTGCGGTGGTTCGGCTCCTACCTCTCCGACCGGAAGCAATGTGTGTTGACAGGGGGACAGAGGTCGTCCCTGAGGCCACTCACTTGTGGGGTGCCACAGGGGTCGGTCCTCTCGCCTCTCCTGTTCAACGCATATGTGAAGCCGCTGGGTGAGATCATCCGTGGTTTTGGGGTTGAGTACCATCTCTACGCTGATGATACTCAGCTGTATATTTCAACCCCAAACCACCCCAACGAGGCTGTCGAAGTGATGTCCCGGTGTTTGGAGGCCGTCGGGGTCTGGATGGGGGACAACAGACTCAAACTCAACCCCTCCAAGACCGAGTGGCTGTGGTTGCCGGCACCTCGGTTCAGCCAGCTGACTCCATCGCTGGCCATAGGGGGCGAACAGTTGTCCCCTGTGGAGCGGGCGCGCAATTTGGGTGTCCTCCTTGATGCCCGGCTGTCAATGGAGGACCATGTGGCAGCCGTGGCAAGGGGGGCATTCCACCAGGTTCGCCTGGTGCGCCAATTGCGCCCCCTACTGGACCGGAGTGCCTTGCGCACGGTCACTCATGCGCTGGTGACGTCTCGCCTGGACTACTGCAACGCCCTCTACATGGGGCTTCCCTTGGGACGCGTCCGGAGACTGCAGCTAGTTCAGAACGCAGCCGCGCGGGCTATTATGGGAAGTACCCGTTACTCCCACGTAACACCTCTCCTGCGCGAGCTGCACTGGCTACCTGTAGCCTTTCGGGTGCGTTTCAAGGTATTGATCACCATCTTTAAAGCGCTCCATGGCGGAGGACCTAGTTATCTGCAGGATCGCATCCTACCACACACGTCCCTGCGACCTATCCGCTCACACAGGGAGGGCCTTCTCCTGGTGCCGTCCGCTAGGCAATGCCAGCGGGCGACACCTAGGAGTAGATCCTTCTCTGTGATGGGCCCAACCCTCTGGAATGACCTCCCCCCCGACATTAGAACTACTACTGACCTCCGCTCCTTCCGACAGAAACTGAAGACACACCTGTTCCGACTGGCTGGTTTGGCATAATTTACAACGTCTACCCCCCCTGGCATATACTTTTTACTGGTTTTTAGAGGGATAGTGTATAAATTGTATGATATTTTAAATTTTATATTGTTTATTTATTAGCTGTACAGTTTTGATCTATTTTATCCTCCTCCTATGCATATATGCATATATGCATACATGTATTTTATTTGGTGTTTTTTAATACGGACTGTACACCGCCCCGAGTCCCTTTCGGGAGAGGGGGCGGTATATAAGTGCTAATAATAAATAAATAAATAAATAAAAATGTACAAAATTACAGACCAATCTAACTGCTAAATGCAGATTACAAGATTTTTGCTCTGATAATAGCAGAGCAGTTGACAAAATTCCTTACATCGTTCATCCACACAGATCAAAATGGATTCCTCCCCAAAAGACAAATTAAAAACAATATGAGAATTACGCTGGACATTCTTGAATATTATGAAGTGCATAATGAAAAACAGGTTGCACTACTTTTTCTCCGTGCCCAAAAGACATTCAATAATGTGAACTGGGAATTTTTTGCATCAACAATCGGAACACATGGAATTTGGGGATAAATTTATTAACATGATTAGAGCAATATATACAAATCAAAAAGCCAAAGTAATAACTAATGGTGAATTAACACAAAGTATAGCAATTCATAAAGGTACAAGACAAGGTTGTCCTCTATCCCTGCTGCTGCTTATATTAACCTTAGAAGTTCTAGCTAGGAATGTACATAAAGAGGAACAGATAAAGGGACTAGAAATAAAAAAGGAACAATTTAAGTTACAGGCTTTTGCGGACAATGTAATTTTCGTGTTAGAGGATCCTATATAGTCTGGTATGAAACTTATTGAGGAATTGACTGAGTATGGGAAAGTAGAGGATTTAAGGATAAATATGACAAAGACTAAAATGCTGGTTAAAAATATAACATCCAAATTCAAAGAGGAGTTAACGAAGGAATTGGGTATTCAAACTGTCAAAAAAGTCAAATATCTAGGTATACATTTATCTGCGAGGTGTGTGCCCATCAACGAAGACAATTATACTAATTTGATCAATAAAACTAAGAAAGACTAGAAAGGTGGAAAAACCTACAATTAGGTTTTTCCACCATTCATTTTGATGGGTAGGATCGCAGTCATAAAAATGAATGTACTATCAAAATTTATTTTCCTATTTCAGAACATTCCCATTAAATTAGAAAAAGGTTTTTCTAAGGATTTGAATCAATTAGTTTCAAAATTTATTTGCAGGGAAGAAAACCAAAAATAAAACTCAAAACTATGCAAGACACTAAGGAAAAATGAGGATTTGGCATACCAGATTGGGAACTTTATTCTACTGCGGACACTCTAACATGGTTAAAAGAATGGATAATATTGAGAAATAAAAGATTACTCAAATTGGAAGATCATGACCTCCAAGCAGGATGGCATGCCTTCCTTTGGTATGAAAAAGGATCTGCAAACAAATATTTCAATAGACACTACATCAGACAGTCCCTGTTATTAATATGGAACAATATTAAACACGACCACTATACCAAAACACCCATTTGGCTATCTACGATGGAAGCATACATCCACCCAAATTTAATTAATAATTTCTAACCCCATTGTGTTAATTTAGTGTGAAGCAACTTATAAAATTTTTCTTGTTGTTGATTAGGAGCATATACTCCTGTTAAGAGTAATGTCTTTCCTTCTATTAGTAGTTCAATTGCAATATATCTACCTTGAGAATCTGCTTCAATTAATTCAGCCTTTAAGTCTTTTCTTAAATATATGACTATACCATTTTTCTTCTCCGGAGCAGATGCTACGAAATGTGATCCCAGTCTTGCGTTCATCAAGTATTTCCTGTGTTCTAATGTGTGTTTCTTGTAAGCAAATTACATCATTTTAAAATTGTTTCAAATAGTGAAATTTTTTTTTCCTTTTTTGTGGTGAATTTAAGCCATTGACGTTCCATGTTAGAAATTTAATTGTCATCTTCAGTGCGCTGAAGCTTTCGAAGAGCTGCCTAGAAATCTTGCTGGTATTTCATCTTCGGTCTAGCTCCTCCCACTGCTTCTGTGCTCGTGTTTATATTGGATTGCTTTAAAAGTCATGATTTATTTCTATACACTTTTGGCACCAGTGAAATGTGTTCCAGTGGGCTTTTTAAGGTAATTTGTTACTTTTGGGAAGCAACCAGTGTGAATATCTGGCTGCAGACCATAGTAACTTCTTGAGTAGCATTTCATGAATAAAATCTTTTGTTTCTCTTGATTGGATTTTGCATGGATAGTGTCAAAGGAAATGGGTGCAATCGTGCCTATAAATTCATCTGGCTGGACAGAACCATTTAAAATTGTATCAGCACTGTTTCTGCTTTCCACAGGAGTTATCAGACTCTGAATAAACAGAGGAAAAGGGTCATCTGGGCCAGCCCTGTGTTTTGTGATTACCACCGGATTATAGAGCTTTTGGGTCATATGAGCCTAACCTGTATTGTGAATTGCCTCAGGAGCATTGTAGTGACAAAAACTGCCTCATTTTTGCTGAATTGCTGACTGCCATTAACAGCATAACTTTGCCTGATTGCTATTGACAACTATTCTTACCTTTATCCGGCTGACTGATTGGTAATGTTATTGTGGAGAACAGTACTGCTTTGGACCTAGACCCAGACCCCACCTCTCGGGTCTAAATCTAATATCGGGGGGCTTAGTAAGCCAAATTAATTATCCTAGCAGTGGTAGCCAAAATTAAGGCCAAGACTAGGGCTCAGAAGAAGGCTTCTCAAGCTGAGGAAACAGCGGCCAAACAGAGACAGAACGCATTAGATCGGGAAATTACCAGGGCCAGGAAACAATCTGGCAGTCATAAGCAATCTAATCTAAGACATCAGAGGAATCTCTGTTAGGCGTATTTGACAACACTGGTCCTTCAAGATCTTTAGGATCCTGTCCTACACCTAGAGCTTGGTCACCTGTGGCTTTTAGTGAGCAGGGAGAGAATGTAGTGCTGACTAGACCAGTTTCCCTATCTACTTCACAAGATTCTGTCAGACCACAGGAGACAATCTTTATTCCCACTGATGCGGGGACCCGTCCAGTGGACCTGGTGGAGGAGAAGATGCCTGCCTGTTTCAGGAGGTGGATTTCTCAGGTGATTAGGCAAGAGATAGCCCGATTCCACAAGAGTCAGGTGTCTGGGCCTCAGACGCAGCAGGATAGCATGTACCATGGGGAAGGGATCCCACAGGGTACCAGGGACTACAGCTTGAACCATCTTCTCCTGGGCCTTCAGCTCAGAGTCAATCTCCTTTATCTGAAGGGGAAATTCTGGGGAGTTAAATATGAGCCAGCAGTGTGCAGCAGC
>JAKRSK010008426.1:0-21915 GCA_029891615.1 Natrix natrix natrix | reverse complement strand
ACTCTAATCACTGTGTCACTGTGGGTCTGATAATTATAAATGTTTCCCAAGCATGTATTAGTTAGAGATTTTTGTTCCTCATCATATTTTCTCTGCAATTGAGATGGGGCCTCAGTAGGATAATATAGCATTTAGGGAAAAAGATGCAAGCCAAGAGACCAGCACCAGAGGCCAAAATGGAGAAGATCTCCACGGCCACCATAGACTTCCCTTTGGTACTCAGATAGGTGGGGAGGAAGGTGATCCAAACACTGCAAAAGACCAGCATGCTGAAAGTAATGAACTTGGCTTCATTAAAACTATCAGGCAATTTCCTAGCCAAAAAGGCCATTGTGAAACAGATAAAGGCTAAAACAGCCAGATAAGCAAGGACAGTGTAAAACATTGAAACTGAGCCTTCATTACATTCCAAGATAATCTCTCCTACCAAGGAGTGGAAGTCCAGATTGGGAAATGGGGAACAAGTTCCCAGCCAGATGGCACAAAGAACTGCTTGGACCAGGGGACAAGCTAAGACAATGGAGTTGGTCAGTGGCTTTCCTAAGAATTTCCTTGACATGTTCCCTGGTTTGGTGGCCATGAAGGCCAGAACCACCATGACAGTTTTTGCTAATACTGAGGAAACTGCAATGGAAAAGAAAATAGCAAAGGCAGTTTGCCGAAAGAGACAGGTGAGCCTCCTGGGTCGACCAATGAAGAGGAAGGAACAGAGGAAGCAGAGCAGGAGGGAGACCAGGAGGACATAAGTGAGATCTCGGTTGTTGGCTTTGACGATCGGAGTGTCACGATGCTTAAGGAAAATTGCCAGAACTCCTAAGGTGATCATGGAAAGAGAAAGTGCAAGGGAACTTAAAACATATCCCAGGGTGTCTTGATAGGAAAGAAAGTGGATCTTCTTGGCAATGCAGTGATCCTTCTCCTTGTTGGGATATTGGTCCATTGGGCAGGGGTCACAGCGAGCTGCATCTGAAATCATAATAAGGTGATAAGATGAAAAATCTTAGTCTTTGTCTAAGGATTTCAGGGTCTTCTGCCCTAAGCATTATCCTTCCCTCAAGGATACACTGACTGTCAACTGAGCATGTTATGGACATCAAATAGAGAAAATCCTTCTTCATTGATGATAACGCCAAGAATAAATTAGCCAGAGACGAGGTTCTGTTCAGCTCCAGTTAGCCTGGTCAGTTGGCCCTGGAAAGAAAGACCAGTCATTGGCAACTTCCATGACTACTGAAGTTTCAGCGTGGGAGAAATTGCCGAGTGTATTTTTCCTCACATGCCTCTGCATAGCAGTGGTAGGAAAGGAAAGCAATGTTGAGTGAAGGAGGTGTTTCTTCTGCTTGTGCTTGAGGTAGAGACATCTGGTCCAGTGGTGGGTTTCTACCGGTTTGCTCATGCGTGCTCGTGCATGCTCGTGTGCGTGTGACACTTCTGCGCATAGGTAGAAGCATCCAGATGGGTGGGCGGAGCCTCCCACCATGGCCACTACCAGTTCAGCTGAACTGGGAGCAACCCACCTCTGATCTGGTTGTACCCCCTTAAAGATAACACTAGAGAAAGATGGCTTGGATGAGAGCCAAGGGGGCTATTCTGGATTCAAAGTAAACCTCAGCACTCAAAACTGTGTTTTAGTAGGTTGATTAAACTCAATGTCATTGTAGGTACTGTGCAAACCCCTGAAACTATCATGAGCTGTTTGCAACATTCCCCTCACTTCCCCTTATGGAAAATAGTTGTGTTTATTTTTTTCTTAGCAGATAAACTTGACAAGGAAGAACATGCAGAAAAGCAAATGCAATCTTTCTTACTGGTAGAGGTAAGGTCCTTTGACTAGAGGGTTAAATGTGATTGCTGGTTCATTCATTCGGTGAGCTCTTCGTTTAGGAAGAACATGGTGTCTGCCAGGGTAGAATCCACTTAATCTTCCTTTATTTTTAGAGCTGCAAAGTTGCCATAAATGTGGGTCTGCATTAGGAAGACGGGGGTGTTGGTTTGCACAACTGATTCTCTTTTTCTCCTATACCTCCTCATTCCTGCTTGAGAGTCTCCTTGAGCAACTTGCCTGTTTGATTAGAAATGGTCCCTTCTGGGCAAGAAATACATCCATAGCAACAAGAGCGCTTCCCCTCTGCAACTTTCCTGGCTTGACCTGGAAGGCAGCGCTTCACACAACGGGAGAAAGGCTTTGTCTGAAAGGAGAGTGAGAGTAGCTTTGAGATGGAGAGGTTAGAAATGTTCAGCTTGGATTCAGGTTCTTCCTTCCCCCAAATTCTGATTAGAGTTTTCAGCACAACAGCCTGTTCTACCCTCTCAGCTTTCCTTAACCCTGGAAGCAACATCTATTCCCCACCTGGTTAGCCCACACAATGGCATCAGGATCAATGCTGAAATCTGCAATTGAAGGAGTTTCTGGATCAACCCATCCAACTTTCTGTCGAAGGATTGTCTTATTGTCAAAGACAACCCAGTTGAGGATATCAAATCCTGCATATTTCATTCCATTATCTGAAAAGGAGACTTCATCCCCAGCGGTGTTGTTAAAGCGGATATTTCTCAAGAAAGTGTGGATCTGAAATTGCAAGCAAAGAAACAAAAAGAAGAGTGTTGAGACTTTGAGGGGAAAAGTGCAAAGAAGAGCAAGTAAGATGATCAAGGGCCTGGAGACAAAAATATATGAAGAATGGTTGCAGGAATTGGGTGTGGCCAGTCTCAAGAAAAGAAGGACTAGGGGTGACATGATAGCCGTCTTCCAGTATTTGAGGGGCTGCCACAAAGAACAGGGGAGGGGGTTAATTTATTTTCCAAAGCACCAGAAGGCAAGACAAGAAACAAAGGATGGAAACTAATCAAGGAGAGAAGCAACCTAGAAATAAGGAGAAATTTTGTGACAGTTAGAAGAATTAATCAGTAGAACAACTTGCTTCCAGAGGTTGCTCCATCAATGGATGCTTTTACAAAGAGACTGGACAGCCATTTGTCTGAAATGGTAGAGGGTCTCCTGATTAAGCGGGGGGGGGGGGGCTGACTTGTTCCCCTTATGAAACTTCTGTTGACCAGAAAATTCTGTAAATTTCATGATATGTGATTTAAATAAAAGGGGATGAAAATAGTTAGAGAAAAGCCAAGACATTGGAGATCACCTGTAATATTGTATAAATCCTAAGACAGTGCAAAGTGAAGATAACCAAGAGAAGAAAAGATTCCTTGTCCCA
This sequence comes from Natrix natrix natrix, assembly GCA_029891615.1. Classification (NCBI taxonomy): domain Eukaryota; kingdom Metazoa; phylum Chordata; class Lepidosauria; order Squamata; family Natricidae; genus Natrix; species Natrix natrix. The sequence continues at coordinate 18,703 of JAKRSK010008426.1, read as the reverse complement.
GAAGGGAAGAGGTGAAGATGAGAATTACCTGCCAGGGCTTCACACAAAGTAGTTGTGGTTTATTTATCCCTCTCTTCAATGCCCATTGTAATTCCGATGTATATGCAGCATGCAATGCATGTGCCACAGAATAGGCGGCATTGTAGACGCTGTAGCTGAAACCGGTCATCTTTCCATCAAAGACGGAGGCTGGGAGGGTGTCCAGGTTCTCCTCCCCTGTGCAAACCCTCCGGCCATCAGGTGAGGACACACCTGCCTTCAAAACCTGACAGTCAAATGCAAATTCCCACCATTCGGGGAGAAAGACGTCTCCTTGGGGTTCGTGTGGATTCAGAGCCCAGAGATAATTCTTGAATCCTGGCACCAGGTTTGTGTGGACTGTCAAAGACAAAGCACCATGGAGGGTTTTTAGTTTCTCCCACTCGTAGTGATAGCCAATAGCTGAAAATTCCCATTGGGTGGTCAGGATCCAGACCTTCTCAGCTGTAGCGTAGTTCTCTTCTTCATAAAAGGAGAGGGACACTATCAGTCTGTGCAGTGCATTAGAATCCCCCGAGACAATCACAACCTGAGCATCACTGTTCAAAAGTGTCAGAAGCAAACGTATCTCATCTCTGTGCAATTCATTGAACATTGTGAATCGGGGTACGATCTGTTTCACAAATTGTACGCAGATGTCATTCTGGGCGAGGGTGGCGTCAAAAATCCGGATGAAGTGGTCACTGCTCTCTGACTTCTGAACAATAATCCCAATCCAGTTCCACTGGAAAAATAGAAGGAGCCGGACAATGGCTGCATTCTGGAGGTGATACTGGGGATCGATCTGGTAGAAGGTGGGGAACTGGCTCTTATCCCTCAAAGCAGGATCTGAGCAGCGGTAACCTAACTGAACGAAGGGTGTATATAGAGGAAAAGGAAGAATTTAAGCAAGGAAAATGCTACCTGTATTTTTTTGTTGCTAACTTTAGACCATCTAGATTAGCAAGTGAAAGAAACTATGATAATTTGGGCCACAAAGTTTGGATATAACATTGAATTGGAACACTGGGAAAAATGATGGGAGAAAAATTATAAATTGACGATGTCGGCAGCCTATAAGGAAAACATGTACAAAATGGTTTATCATTGGATTTACCTCCTGCAAGTTTGGTCAAAATGTTTCCTAATAGGTTGGCAAACTGTTGGAGATGCAATTATGAACAAGTGGCATTCTACCATATGTGGTGGACATGCCCAAAAGCTAAGAAATATTAGAAAAAAATATGGAACAAAAGGTAGAGATGAAACCAGAACTATTTCTACTGGGGATTAAAAAGGGAAACCTAAGCAAAGAAATTCAATATATCATACTCCATATAATAACCGTAGCCAGAATTACTTTTGCTCAGAATTGGAAACAAGAAAACATTCCTTTGAACACAATGATAATTTAAAAAAGGTGCTTGATTGTGCAGAAATAGATAAATTAACCAAGGAATTAAAAGATAGAGATGAAACAGAATACTATAAGATCTGGAAATAGGTGGTACAATTGGTTAGAAACTAGATATAAAATTAATACATAAAGAATATTTAGGAACAATAGTAAAGTGAAAAACTGTATATACATTTAAACATAGCAGGTATTATAATATGTAAACATATTAAAGGTAATATATATCTTATTTTCAGGAAAACAGGGTGTCTGTCTGTCCGTCCGTCTGTCCGTCCGTCCGTCCATCCATCCATCCATCCATCCATCCATCCATCCATCCATCCATCCATCCATCCATCCATCCATTTAGCTAGCTAGCTATGGAATGTATAACAATTATTGCATAAAAGACCATAAAACTTAAAAAGTTGTAAATAGAATGGATACCAATAATTGGAATGCTGTAAAGATTGGAATTGCTGTTTTAAAGTTTAAAAAGTTAAAATATTTTTTTAAAAAAATAGATTAGCTGGGTATCCAATCTTGACCCCAATCCCCACAACCTGGTATCTTCATGAGATGTTTTCTATTGGTCACAGAATTGGGTCTGTGAGCTTTTGACAGTAAACACACAAGGCAGAATTTACTGCCTTACATCTGCATTCACCCTGTTGTCATGTTGTGTGTCCAAGTACCTGAGAAATCTTGAACTTGCTGAACAGAGTTGCCATCTGGTACGAGATTCTGGAGTTGAGGCCTCCAAGGACAGAGAGAAGGTTGTCTTGTGTGTCACATTTATAATTAGGAAACACTTTTCCCCGGCTGGAGAGCAGAGACAGGCTGACATCTTGGGCCATGCTTGCGTACTGGTTCTCTTGGTAGATGCGGAATCCCAGGGTGATGTTGGGGAGAAGCTGTGGGTCTGCGTTGATCTCCTGGATGGAAAATGCCAAGGCCAGAATATGTTGATAGTTCTTGGGAACAGGTCTTCGTTGCAAGTGTTAGAGGACAAAAATTAGACAGGAGCAGTAGGAGATGTTTATTTTGTTAAAGAAGCATTATCAGGATTCTAGGAGTTAATCATAAAACACACCAATGCAAATTAGTTGATTGATGTTACTGCTGTCAGAAAACAGGGCTGTTGTCAATCAGTTCACCCTGTTACTATGGCCAGCAGTGCCTCCCTCTCCCTTTCTCTGTAGCCCATTTAAGTGAGTTATAATTTACAGTAGTGGCCAAAATTGTGGAAACCTCTTGGGAAAAGTATATTTTTGACGTTTGATGGCTAATAACATCATTTTCTTTTGGAGTAGCACCATAAAAGTATATATCGATGGAAAGATAATTTAATCATGAATGTAATGCAACAAGGTATTTTCAATTATCTGTATTCTATGAAAAGTTATAGTCAGATATAGCCAGCAATAAAACCCAGTTAATAGAAGCAATCATTCAGTCTTGGTTTCACATTATAACAGCTGCAGAACTAAAAGACTTGGTTCACTTCATGGGAAGATGTTGTAAGGCCATAATTCATGCTAAAGGTTACTCAACTAAGTATTATCTGACATGGTGATAATTTTTCTATATCTTGTTTTTTCTACAAGTGATATTTTTGTATATCTCAGTTTTTCTATGTGTTTTACTTTTCTTCTTTATAGCTGCTATTCTCATAGCAAATCCTTCATAGAAGTTATTGCATTATATTCTTGCTTAAATTATCTTTCCATTGATATATAATTTCATGGTACTACTCCAAAACAAAGTGGTGTTATTAGCCATCAAACCTCAAAAATACTGTATACTTTTCCCAAAAGGTTTCCACAATTTTGGCCACTACTGAACAGCATGAGCAGTATTGACTTTTCCAAAATGAACTTTTCAGTCCAGTTAAGGAAATCTGGCTTATTATCTGGACAATAAGACCACACCTGGAATTCTGCATTCAGTTTTGGTCCCCACATTACAAAAAAAGAGAGAGGTTGAAACTTTGGAAAAAGTGCAGAGAAGAGGAACTAAGATGATTAAAGGCCTGGAGATGAAGACATATGAAGAATGGTTGCAGGATTTAGGTTTGGATTATCTAGAGAAAAGAAGGACTACATGATAGCAACCGTCCAACATTTGAGGGGCTGAAACAAAGAAGAGGGGGCCAGCATATTTTTCAAAGCACTAGAAGGCAGGACAAGAAGCAATGGGTGGAAACTAATCAAGGAGAGAAGCAACCTGGAATTAAGGAGAAACTTCCTGACAGTGAGGACAATCAACCAGTGAAACTGCTTGCGTCCATACGTTGTGTGTGCTCCATCACTGGAGCTTTTAAAGAAGAGTCTGGATAGTCACTTGTCTCAAAGTATATAGGGCCTCCTACTTGAGCAGTGGGCTGGACGAAAGGATCTCCAAAGTCCCTTCCAGCTCTATTCTGATTGATTGATTTATAAAGCTGCACACTTTATTATATCCAGTCATGGAAAACTTTACAGCAGTGGTGAAATTCACATTTTTTTACTACCAGTTCTTTGGGCGTCGCTTGGTGGGTGTGGTATGACTTGATAGGCATGGCTTGGTGGGCATAGTGTGGCTTGGGGGGGCATATCTTGGTGGGTGTGGCAGGGGAAGGATACTGAATATCTCTAATCCAACACCATTTCAGGGGAATGATACTGTAAAATCTCCATTCCTACATAACTAGAAGTTATTGCATTACATTCTTGATTAAAGAATGGGGCCAGCCAGAGGTGGCATTTGTGGTTCTCCGAACTACTCAGAATTTCCACTACCGATTCTCCAGAACCTGTCAGAACCTGCTGGATTTCACCCCTGCTTTACAGGCTGTCAGTGTAGAACTTCTGTTCTACATTCTCAATCACTTTTTCTCAACTTGGCACACTTTGTTATCAGAATCTTTTTCCACTAGGTGGCTTTGTGAATCCAATAAATTCGATTACATTGAAGTGAATTAAATTGAATTGAATGCTTAAGAAGGTCATTATTTTTCTGGCTAGAAATGAATAATACTCTGGATGGCCCTCAGTTAGAAAATGTCCTTTAATGTCTTGAAATATGGAAGTGGGGTGAGAGCACTGAGCTGGCCTGTAGATTCTGAAAGAAGCTAGCTCCATTTTTGTAAAAGTATCCAGGATTAATAGGAGAACAGTGAGAAGTTAAGACTTGGTAGGGCAAAAGAAAGTCCTTTTCTACATGAAACGTAGCATTACAAGACATCAGAGTAATGAGATGGAAAGATGAGATAAAGGATCCTACATTATTTCTCCCCAAGTTCAGCCCAAATTGTCTTCTCCACCAAGTGTACTTTGCCTTCACAAACATGGGGAAAAGGCTGACTCTTTATTTAGCATGACAAGCTGTTCTTCACCACTGAAGAGGGCTTGAGAAGGGAATTAGAGTCACCACATATAAAAAGATGCTGAGACTCATGAAAAAGTGCAGAGAAGAGCAATGAGGATGATTAGGGGACTCAACATATGATGAACAGTTGTGGGAACTGGGCATGGCTAGTCTAGTGAAGAGAAGGACCAGGGAGGACATGATAGCAGTGGGCTGCCTCAGAGAGGAAGGGATCAAGCTATTCTCCAAGGCACCTGAGAGCCAGATCAGGAATACTGGACGGAAACTGACCAAGGAGAGATTCAACCTGGAAATAAGAAGAAATTTTCTGACAGTGAGAATAATCAATCAATGGAACAGAAGTTGCCTTCAGAAGTTGTGGGAGCTTCATCACTGAAAGCTTTCAAGAAGAGACTGGACTGCCATCTGTCAGAAATGGTGTAGAGTCTCCTGCTTGAGTGGAAGGTTGGACTAGATTACCTACAAGGTACCTTCCAACACTCTCAATCTAAAAAAAGAGGGAGATCAATTCATCAAGTAGAATCAATGTGCCTAATTAGGAAGGAACAACAACAGATGCTAGGTGGGATTGAAATCTTCAAGACTGCCTTTTCCACCTTGCCCTGAGTAAAAAGACAATCAAGGGAACACTTACAGAGAAAGGACATCCCAATCAGCAGGAGACTCCTGTGGGAGCTGTAGAACTATAGTAATGGAGAGAGGTAGGTTTCCACCGATAATGAGATCTCCAGGTCTATAATAGTCTTTTTGTTCTTGGAAAGGTCTCTTCCAGAAGCAGTTTGGTCTCAGGTCCATCTGCACAGCTGCAGGCAAGGTCCATAGTAACACTAAAAGCCAAATCATTGGCCACCAAAAGAAGCCTTCTTCTAGATCAAGCCAACAGAGGCTGTAGGCAGGGAAAGTGGTGCTCTGGTAACTTCAGAAGACTCGAGTGACACTTTAAGTCTTCAGGATAAGCATCCATCTAAGTTGGAACTCTCAAGGGACTTGGCCATATTATTCGGAGCATGCAAAGTAAACATGTTTTGACCAGACACAAATCTCTCTATGCTCACGGAGGATTAACTTCTGTAAATCCACTGAGATGAAGTAAAAGTTACTAGTGTTTTATGAATCCCAAGACAGAGAAATGTCCACATTATCCCCATAACTTTGGAGTCTATGGCATTTTGACAAGAGGAAAAAAAACCTCTACAGCCACGTGTGCCTCTGACTATATATATATAATATTATAATATTATATACATCCGTCCGGTCGCACCCGGGAGCTGCGGAGGCAGAAATGTTGTCGGCGCTCCCGGACGACGAAGCCACGAAAGCGACTGGGGAACGACGAGAACCTTCCCCCAGTCACTTTCGTGGCTTCGTCATCTGGGAGCACCGACAACCTTTCTGCCTCCACAGCTCGCGGGCGCAGATGGATAGAGGTAGCCAGAGTGGCGCCGAGGCAGTCCAGCGGGCGAGCAACCGAGGATCAGGCAGCCTGATCCTCCATCGCTCGCTCGCTCTTTCGTCCGCCCGGACTGCCTCGGCATCGCTCTGGCTACCTCTGTCCGTCCGTGCCCGCGAGCTGCAGATGCAGAAAGGTTGTCAGCGCCCCCAGACTGGGGGAAGGTTCTCGTCGTTCCCCAGTCGCTTTCAAGGACTGCAGAGTGCGAGCCGGCGGAGCACGCTCAGGAAGGCGGGGAATGGGATCACGTGTGCTGGAGGCTGAGGCAGCCTCCGCCTCCAGCACACGTGGTCCCATTCCCCGCCTTCCTGATGACGTCACCAGCCTCACCAGCCATGAACCTCACTGCATGTCACTGGCAGGATCTAATTGGAGCAAACTCTTTTAAATCACTTTGGGATTGATTGCTTTTGGTGTGACTACCAAACCCTTTGTCAACCCTGAAGCTGGCCTGCCTGAGGCCATTTTGGAGGCTTCAGTGTTGCCACAATGGTGCTGAGGGATAGGGAGGGCGGAATAGAGATAGCTGGGTTTTAATAGCCAAAACAAAATAGTTTCCCTTGAGAATCAAGGACATTCCCACAGATGGCTGAAGAGAGGAGGAGTGAAGTTTCCAAGCAACCAGACAGCAACTTGTTTGGACCATGTGACTGATTGTTTGTGAAAGGGGGAAAACTTTTAATTAGGTGAAAAGTGTGGAAACCTTTAGAGTCAGTTTTCACCAGTTTGTGCCAATATGACATGCCCAATAAACCTGTTCCTTGAGGAACCCGCTTGCCTTGGAGTTCTCTTTGCTATGGGTGTATTACTTGGAACCCTGACACTCTTTTCATACCAAGAACTGGAACAACTCACCATGGCCTTTGTCCTAGCGGAGTTTCCCAAACTAGCCAAAGGAGATGTCTTTCAGCTATGATGTACCTAGATGGTTTCAAATAACCACACACTTTCTTCTTTCCTTTATGGCTTAGCTGTATTCTGCCCAAACTCTCTCTTACTTGAGTAGGTCACCAATATTTTAAACTAGTTAAGTATTTCAAATCCAATCACTTTGACCAATGGATGATTTTCTAAGGACCGAATCCAGAGCACCATTCTGATCTACAGCATTCTTCAGGCCCCACCTTTTGAACCAGGAGAGGTTAACTTTTCTTAAGTGACAATTTTAATACCCAAACATCACCCTACAAGACCAAATCTCACGCTAAAAGATGATAATGCCCAGTTTTACATTACCCTCCTACTCAGCGATGAGGAGTTCTTACCATCAAACAAGCAGGGTATCTTACTGGGCTACCTAGGATTGGAGACAAGTTGGTTCTTTCCTTGTTCGTTTCCATCCATTGTTTCTTATCTTGCTTTCTGGTGCTGTGGAAAATAGGTTGACCCCCTCTTCTTCGTGTTAACCCCTCAAATACTGAAACACTGCTATTATGTAACCCTTAGCCCTTCTTTTCTCTAGACTAGCCAAACCCAGTTCTTGCAACCATTCTTCATATGTTTTAGTCTCCAGGCCTTTAATCATCTCAGTTGCTGTACTCCACCCTTTTTTCCAAATCTCAACATCTTTTTTGTAATGTGGTAATTTGTAATGAATTTGAGAAGCTGTCAGGGTGCTAACACATTTGGTGCAGTTCTGTACACAAATCAGGAAGCCATTGTGCAAATACCACACTGATTCATTCAAGATAGGGAAAGGAATGTGGCAAGGTTGTATTCTTTATACTTTCTTATTTTATTATGAAGGGATTAGATGTGATCAACCTGTATGTCAAAGCGATCATGAGGAAGCTGGAATTTGAATAATCAAAAATCAGAGTAAAGATTGAAAGAAGGAACATTAATAATTTTTGCTATGCTATGATACTACAAGCATAGTTAAAAACACTGATAGTGAACTCAACCCAAAACCTTACTAAGACACTTAATAAGTTTATTTTCAGATTGATTATGGGAACTCACTTGGGACAATAGTTATGAATGGAAAAGTGTGTGATTGTTTCTGATTAACAGATATGTTGTGATTAGTCACATCATTTGATTTCCAAATATTAAAAGAAAAAAGCCCTCACTCATTTATCTACTTTTAAGAAATCAGATCAAATACAAAAATGTCCTAAACTCATAACAAAAGTTCCCAATCTATGCATAAGTCAGAGATTCTTCTGCCTCATTATATTCTCTCTACAATTCAAATTGGGTTTAAGTAGGATAATGTAGCATTTGGGGAAAAAGATACAAGCCAAGAGACCAGCCCCAGAGGCCAAGATGGAGAAGATCTCCATGGCCACCATGGACTTCCCTTTGGTGCTCAGGTAGGTTGGGAGGAAGGTGATCCAAACACTGCAAAAGACCAGCATGCTAAAAGTAATGAACTTGGCTTCATTGAAGCTGTCTGGCAACTTCCTAGCCAGAAAGGCCACTGTGAAACTGATGAGGGCCAGGAAACCCAAGTAGGCAAGGACAGTATAAAACATTGAAACTGAGCCTTCCTTGCATTCCAAAATGGTTTCTTTTACCAAGGAATGGAAGTCCAAGTTGGGAAATGGGGGAGAATTTGCCAGCCAGGTGGCACAAAGAAGTACTTGGACTAGGGGACAGGCTAAGACAATGGAGTTGGTCAGTGGCTTTCCTAAGAGTTTCCTTGTCTTGTTCCCTGGTTTGGTAGCCATGAAAGCCAGAACCACCATGATAGTTTTTGCCAACACAGAGGAAACTGCAAGGGAAAAGAGAATGGCAAAGGTAGGTTGTTGGAAGAGACAGGTGAGCTTCTCAGGTCGACCAATAAAAAGGAAGGAGCAGAGGAAGCAGAGCAGGAGTGAGACCAGGAGGATGTAGGTGAGAACTCGGTTGTTGGCCTTGACGATTGGTGTGTCCTGATACTTTAAAAAAGTTATCAGGACCATAGATGTGATCACAGAAAAAAAGAGAGCAAGAATAGCTAAAGTGTATCCCAGGGTGTCTTCATAGGAAAGGAAGTGGATCTTCTTGGCAATGCAGTGGTCCTTGTCCTTATTAGGATATTGGTCTTCTGGGCAGGAGTCACAATGAGTGGCATCTGAAATCAAGATAAAATGAATGTACTTAGTCTTGTCTAAGGATTTCAGGAGCATGTGCCATGATCACTATCCCATCTTCAAGGGAAATATGAGTGTCCCACTGAGCACTAATACTGATACTACTAATACAATCCTTGGTCGTGTAAACAGAGGCATAGAGTCAAAATCACATGAACTAGTAGTATATTCTTTTATAAAACCTTAGTAAGGCCACACCTAGAATGGTATAGGGTTTCCTGCCTGAGCAGGGGGTTGGACTAGAAGATATCCAATGTCCCTTCCAACTCTGTTATTCTATTCTATTCTATTCTATTCTATTCTATTCTATTCTATTCTATTCTATTCTATTCTATTCTAATCTATTCTATTCTATTTGTTCTTTTCTATTCCATTCCATTCCATCCAGTTTGGGTCACTATATTACAAAAAAGATGTTGAGACTTTGGAAAAAGTTCAGAGAAGAGCAACTGAAATGATTAAAGGCCTGGAGAACAGTTGTATATGAAGAACAGTTGCAGGATGGGACTTCCGGTTCCGGCGGCTACGGTGACAGGCAGGTCTTTGCCTGCTCCAGCTCTCCCGGTGGGCTCCCCCCGCTTCTGGGGGGGCACAAGATGCCTTGGAGGGGCGTCTTGCCGAGGGAACGGCTCGCGGAGGGTCCTAGCGTCGGCGGCGGCTGGCGGGGGCTTCTCCGCTTCGTTCTAGGCATCGGGGAGCCTTTTGGAGGACGCGCGTGCGCGCGCGTCTCGCCCCATGCCGATCGGAGAATATACTTCAGAACGAAGCAGCGGCAGTATGGTGAGAGGCTTCCTTTCTGCATTCCCTCTCTTTTGAATTGATGGACTTTTCAGCACTTTTAAAAAGTTAAACTTTCGGATTCTTGCTAGAGGTGCGGCTAGAGGGAGGGGGATTTCCCCCCCTCCCTTGGACAAGCGGCTTGTGAAGATTTTGCTTTCACCCCCAGGGGAAGGAGGAGGGGGGAGAGCCAACTAATGATGCCTCACCCCTATAAAAGTGACTTTCATTGAACTTAACTCCAGAACTTATGGGTGAACTGAGAACTTTATGAACTTTTAAAATTTTATTATGCCTCTGAGCCCAAAGCTGGCAGGGCAAGATGGCACACTTCCGTTGTCTTCATGAACTGTGAAACCTGACTCCACCTTTAAAATTCAGGCTTCCGGTCTTTGTCTCCGAGTCACCCAGAGGAATCTCTTGTGGATTGTTATTTTCTGAACTCTTTGGAGAAAAAACTTTCATCTATTGCTAGAGTGACTAAAGAAACCCCCATCTGTTTGGATCCTCTGCCTTCTGAATTCGCCTCCCTGCTCTACTTCTCCAGCTGCCCAGTTTCTACTCTGACTGATCTCCTTTCTTCATAAACCATGTCTCCAAAAAGACCACCTCCTGGAAAGCCTGGCTTTGCTACTTCTGCCCCAACGTCTGCAATGTCTAGTCCAGCTACACAGTTAAAGATAACAGAACTGATGCAACCCAAGACTACAGAGATAGACTTTCAACAAATGCTTCAACAAATTTTACAGGGCCAGGAGGAAATTAAGAAACAGTTAAGGGAAATGAAAGATGAAATTAAAGAAAATCAAGCCCAAATTTTTAAGAACTCACAGAGACTGGACCTTGTGGAGGGTGGGGTGGCGGAGGCGAGGGGGGGGGTAGAGGCTTTACAGAAGGGGAACAAAGAACTTGACATCCAACAAATGAAAACAGAGTTTGAGAGAATGTCCTTTTATTTAAGATTTCAAAATGTAATAGAAACAGATGGGGAAAATATAAGGGACATTATGACTGATATTTTAGCTGAATATATACACAAAGACAAACAGCAGATGGAATGGGAGATAGACCTAGCCTATAGAGTGAATTCAGCATATGCCAGAACACATAATGTACCCAGGGAGGTTCATATTAAATTTCTTAGGAAAACCACAAGAGATGAAATTCTGGGTGTACAAAGGGGGCAAACACTGACATACCAAGACAGGGAGATAACCATTCTGAAGCAGATTCCCAAAAAAATTAGGGAAAAAAGGAAAAGTTATTCGCAATTGGCGAATAAATTATACCAGAAGGGGGTGTGGTTTAGATGGTTGATGCCTGAAGGTATGCTGATATTCTGGGAGGAGACAAGAATCAGAATCAACACACCCATAGAGGCACAGGCCTTTATGGAAAAAAATAAAGCGAACCTAGAAAAAACAGAAGACACTACAACGGTCATACAGGACACGGGAGGGGCCGGAGCTCTGCCAGCGGGGGGTGAAGGGGCAACACCAAGAAAGCTCAGATCACAAAAATAAATAAGAAAACCACAATGTTATAAACAGACCGAAAGTAATAATGAATTTATAACTAGACTATATATTATAACTATATAAACTGATTGAAAATTATTTTTTCTAGAATTAATATGCTGATTTTTTATGATTATGTATTAAGGTTTGATATTTTGATGTAACCTAGGAGTCTGGAGGGAGGGGGCGTCTGCCACACTTGCAACTGCCAAAATTTGTAACCATTCCACTTACCCTTTTCCGCATAAATGTTTTTAAAAAACCAATAAAACTTCTTGAAAAAAAAAAAAAAGAACAGTTGCAGGATTTGGATATGGCTAGTTAGGGGAAAGGACTAGAGGTGACATGATAGCAGTATTCCAATATTTGAGGGGCTGCCACAAAGAAGAGGGTTTTTTTTTTGCAAAGTTTTGCAAAGCGCCAGAAGGCAAGACAAGAAACAATGGATGGAAACTTATCATCAAGAGAAGCAACCTGGAATTAAGGAGAAGCTTTCTAACAGTGAGAACAATCAATCTGTGGAACCGCTTGCCTTCAGACATTGTGGGTGCTTCGTCACTGGAGGTTTTAAAGAATCTATTGGACCATTGTCTGAAATGGTATAGGGCAGGGGTGTCCAAAGAGGACCAGATTGGATGAAGTGAACATACTGGAGGGCCGAACATTTTTCCGAACATTCTTTGAACAATTACAATTAAATGCAAATGAATTATTTTATGCCAAGTTAATTGCAAATGGCATACTTTTCATTTCATAACATTAAGATAAACTGACAGCTGAGTTTTCACAATGTATGCATCTTTTCCCTGAAGACTCGTGTTTAGTACATTCAGATGCTTTCTTTCCTCTTTCCCTCTTACTTGTCTATCCTTCCTTCCACCCTCCCTTCCTCCTTCCCTTCCTTCCTGCCTCCCTTCCCTGGACCCAACGGAGCTAGTTAATTATCGTCCAATCTCCAACCTTCCCTTTTTAGCGAAGGTTGTAGAGAGTGTGGTGGCACAACAGTTTCCACGTCACCTGGAGGAGAATGATTATCTAGACCCGCGCCAGTCCGGCTTCCGACCCGGGCACAGCACGGAGACGGCCTTGGTCGCGTTGGTGGATGATCTCTGGAGGGCCAGAGATAGGGGTTGTTCCTCTATCCTGGTCCTATTAGACCTCTCGGCGGCTTTTGATACCATCGACCATGGTATCCTGTTGCACCGACTGGAGGGGTTGGGGGTTCGGGGGTTCCTACCCAATCAATCTTTTGTCCCTGTGAAAGTTGGGCAAGTAGATGCTGGGGCTCCCCATGGCCAAGATTTCATCATTAACTCTGATGCAATCACCTGGATGACAAAGGTGAGATGGAAGGAAATGCTGTAAATTTATAATAATAATAATAATAATAATAATAATAATAATAATAATAATAATAATAATAATAATAATAATAATAATAATAATAATAATAATAATAATAATAATAATAATAATAATAATAATAATAATAATAATAATAAAAATATTTATTTCTTAGCCGCACCCTCTCCCGAAGGACTCGGGGCGGCATACAATGAAACATATTAAATAAATATGTGGACAAAACAAACATATAACAGAGACATATACCGAAACACACACAAGGAGGAGGTCGGCTGATAAATAAAACAATTAAAATACAGTATTTAGAAACCCCTAGATAATTAAATATAATTAAAATACCCAGTTAAAAACCCGTCAGGAGCGATATGGTTAGATCAAAGTTGAGCCAGGCCAGCTGCTTGGAATAGGTGGGTCTTAAGCTTAATACGAAAGATTAAGGGAAAGATTCATTCTTTCCTGGGGATGCAGAATATCATTCTAAATGGAAACAGAAATATTCAATTATAAAACATGCATACATTGGGTGGAAAACCTTCTTTGCATGTAACACAATTGAGGTCACAATTGTCGCAGGTCTACAAAGGTTCAGAATTGGAAAGAACTTCTGCTTGAAACCCAGGATACAATTGAAGAAGACAAGAACAATTTCCAGCCTCTTCTGGGTCCAGTGCCTGATGCATGGATGCATAGCAGGCAGAGGAGAGGAGAGCAGTGGAAATCTATAGGCCAGTCCTTAGGATGGAAGAGCCGCCACAGCTAGCAAAGCCCCATCCTAGCTCTGGGGATAAAAGACAGAGAGCAGAGATGAATAGGTGTGGCAGACAACTATTCAACTTCCTGCCAGACAAACTTGTTAGCCTGCTGTGTGAGAGAGAGAAACTTTTTGCTTGGGCTCCTGGCGCTCCTAAAAAAGGGAACATTTATTTGACTACAGAAGGTTTGTCGTGTTTGAGAGCCGGGTCAGAACAGGTCCACTTCTGCTCAGTTGGGTCCTTATGAATTTTTTTTAAAGCAAAGCTCAATGTTTTCCCCCTTTATCTCAAGACTGAGCTCCCAGTTCCATTCTCCAGTATCCACTATGGGACATGAACGTTACTGGCCTGAATCTCTCAGGAGATATTCCTGGTTTCTTGTGGACCATGGGTGAACCATTTATTTTGAAGACCTTCTGAACATGGAAAAAGAAACGTGGAAAGGTTGGCACACATGCAGGCTGGCACACATTTTTATGGGATGATAAAAATAAAACACACAAATACTTTCAAAAATATTTAATTAGAAGAGCGTTATTGCAAAAATGGCTCAAAATAAAAAAAACCCACTATGTGAAAATTCCGAATTGGCTATCACTGACAGAAAGGACGACTCATCCAAATTTTATAGATTGGAACAAAATGCTAAGGTATAGAGACTTAATTGATAGACAGGGAAACTTAAAAACAATTGAAGAATTGACAGAACAGAACATGAAAGTTGACTGGTTAACTTACCTTCAAATCAAAACTAAATACAATAAAGATACCAAATTATATGACATTGAAACAGAACCACACGAATTGGATAAAATCATTCAAAGCCCAGATAGAAAAATGATAGGGAGAATATATAAATTTCTCCTGAAGTATAAAAAGGAAGAGGAAATTGTGAAAGAACAAATGATAAAATGGGCACAGAACTTTGGATATAATATTGAATTAGACAAATGGGAAAAATTTTGGGGAACAAACTTAAAAATGACACTCTCAGTTGCATACAAGGAAAACCAGTACAAAATGTTTTATAGATGGCACCTGGCACCAACAAGGTTAGCTAAAATATCATCAAATACCTCCCCAAAATGTTGGAAATGCGAATCAATACACAGAACGTATTACCATTTATGGTGGACCTGTGAGGAGGCTAAAAAGTTTTGGAAAAAGATCAAAAAGTGGCTGGAGGCAATAACGGGGGTTAAAATAGAATGGAAACTGGAAATCTTCTTATTAGGAATAATGTCTGCGAAATACAAAAAAGAAATCCAGTATTTAATACTACATATAACAACGGCGGCAAGGATTGCCTATGCCCAGAAATGGAAAAACAAGCTAACCCCAAGCGAAGAGGAAATAATACGAAAGGTTATGGACTGTGCTGAAATGGACAAATTAACTAAAGAAATCCAGGGAAAAGAAGAATCAGAATTCTACCAGATATGGGATAAATGGTATAGGTGGATGGAGGAAAGAAACAAGAATCAATGAAGGAATGTAACAAAACTCAAAAATAATAGCTATGAGTAAAATAAGAAAATTACGAATGGTGAAACCCAAATAAAACACAATTGAATGGGGAAAAAAATAATAAAAATAAAAACTTAGTTAATTTTTGGTGATTAATAAGTAGAACGTGGTAGATGCTTATAGAATGTTTTTGTTTTTAAAATGTTCATTCGTTAACAGATAAGCCATCATGACAATAATAATGAAATAATAACTCTAACTGGTAAAAGCAATTTGGATATAAACTATAATATGGGACCTGGGGAAAAGATTTACTAATTTTATTAATATTTTTTTTTGTTTAGATTTTGTTATAAAGATGTAATCTCTCCTGGGTACTTATAAATTCTAGTAATAAATTTTTGTCTAGCTTTATTATAATATAAATATAAATTATTCTAGACAAAAGCACGTTTAAACAAATATAGTTAAATGAGAATGATGATATATTGATGGTATAAAGATTTTTGATTTAAAATGTACAATTCAATATGAATGAAATATAAAGAACGATTGTAGTAACGCATGAAATTTATTTGTAACCAATCGACATGCTTTCTGGAAGATGTAATGAAGAATGTTTTTGTGTTTTTTTTTTTTTTAATTAAAACACTTAAAAAAAACATGGAAATCAAGAATGAAGCATCTCCATTGCTTAGGCCATCTCAAGCATTTCTCTTTTGTCTTTCAGAAGGTGCCCTTTGCCAGGTGTGGAAAGAAGAGGTGCCAGGCAGGAGAGAGGAGAAGAGTTCCAGAGGGTGGGCAAGTTTGCTGCTACCAATGTGAAACTTGTCCAGAAGGGACCATTTCTGGTCACACAGGTAAGATCACACTTCAAATTTAGGTCTTCCATGTTCAAGGAAACCATTCAGCAGATATTAATATGTTTTCATATTAATTAATTTTTGGTAGAACTGACATGCTTCAAAATATTCATATTCTCAGCAGAACATCTTAGTTTATGGAACTGAACTCACCTCCCCCCACAGGCAATTTTTCCTACTCATAACCAATATAAAGCAGGGTAATTTCAGTACAGATACAGATTAACAGAGTTGGAAAGGACCTTGTAGGTCATCTAGTCCAACTCCCCACCCAAGCAGGAGACCCAATACCATTTCCAACAAATGACACTCCAGTCTCTTCTTGAAAGCCTCCAGTGATGAAGCTCCCACAACTTCCAAAGGTAAATTCTGTTCCATTGGTTGATTGTTCTCACTATCAGAAAATTTCCAGGTTGAATCTCTCCTTGTTCTGTTTCCATCCTTTATTTCTTGTCTGACCTTCAGGTGCTTTGGAAAATAGCTTGACCATCTCCTCTCTGTGGCAGCCCCTCAAGTATTGGAACACTGTTATTAGTGTTCAACTTATGCAATCAGTAAACAACTTATGGGTACCCTACTAGCCTTTCTTCTCCTACTTTCACATGCCATTGGAAGAATAGGTACCAATCATTTCATAATAGGTGTTGCTTCTTTTTTCAGCACTACGAATCTCCCAGGAAATAAGAGATTGAGCTATTCCTATACTAACCTTCCCCTGGAGGGGAAAAAATCTGAATGGGCAGATTTGAAATACAAACAGAGACGCTGACTGAGAAAGCTCTCAATGTTGTCTTATCTCTGCAACTTTCTTTCCTTTCTCCCTCTCATAATCAATTTCCCACTGAACCACTTTTGAAGGGGAAAAGAGACCTTACAATACTCAATATACAGGTGCATGTCGTTTTCTCTCTCGTTTTTTTATTCTTTCAGCCCAGAACAATGGACAAGGTACACAGAGAAACCAAATGCACAGGTACAATATATCTGGTACCTCACTCTATAGTAGTAACTGTGAGAGGGATCCTGGAGTCCTAGTAGACAACCATTTAATTAGGAGCCAGCCGTGTGCAGCAGCTGCCAAAAAAGCCAACACAGTTCTAGGCTGCATCAACAGAGGGATAGAATCAAGATCACGTGAAGTGTTAATACCACTTTATAATGCCTTGGTAAGGTCACACTTGGAATACTGCATTCAGTTCTGGTCGCCACGATGTAAAAAAGATGTGGAGACTCTAGAAAGAGTGCAGAGAAGATCAACAAAGATGATTAGGGGACTGGAGACTAAAACATATGAAGAACGGTTGCAGGAACTAGGTATGTCTAGCTTAAGAGAAAGAAGGACTAGGGGAGACATGATAGCAGTGTTCCAATATCTCTGGGGTTGCCACAAAGAAGAGGGAGTCAAACTATTCTCCAAAGCACCTGAGGGCAGGACAAGAAGCAATGGGTGGAAATTAATCCAGGAGAGAAGCAACTTAGAACTAAGAATAAATTTTCTGACAGTTGGAACAATTAATCAGTGGAACAACTTGCCTCTAGAAGTTGTGAATGCTCCAACACGGATGTTTTGAAGAAGAGATTGTCTCAAGTGATGTAGGATTTCCTGCCTAAGCAGGGGGTTGGACTAGAAGACCTCCAAGGTCCCTTCTAACTCTGTTATTCCATACACACACAAAATAGCAAGATCCCTGGCTTACAGTGCAATCAAAATTATGGGGATTTCAGTATAAATTGGGGGGGGGGGGGTCCACATTTCATAGTTTCTCCCACTCTAAAATGTACAGTAGGCATTGATGAGCCCAGTGATTGGAGAGACCCTTTAAACTGATCAAACAGCTCATGCTGAACAGATTCCTGTCTCTGACTAAGATACCATCAGTTTCATGGATGATTTGCTCTTTATGATTGTCTGTACAATACACATAATTCATTCCAACACTAAGTCTGTGGGTTGGCCACAGCAGAAAGGAGGCGGTTATGTCACCCTGAAGGGAGGGATAACACTCATTGTAGATGCTCCTGAAATCCTTAAACAAAGACTCTTGATTTCAAATGCAGCTAATTGTGATCTCTGCCCAGAAGACAGATTTCCCAATGAACACAAGGACCACTGCATTGCCAAGAGGATCCACTTCCTTGCCTATCAAGAGACCCTGGGATACACTTTATTATGTCTCCCTCTTTTTCTCTCTATAATCACATTGGCAGTCCTGGTGACTTAAACATCATGAAACACCGATTGTCAAGGCCAACAACTGAAATCTCACCTACATCCTCCTGGTCTCCCTCCTGCTCTGCTTCCTCTGCTCCTTCCTCTTCATTGGTCAACCCAGGAAGCTCACCTGCCTCTTCCAACAAACTTCCTTTGCCATTCTCTTTTCCCTGGCAGTTTCCTCTGTCTTGGCAAAAACTTTCATGGTGGTTCTGGCCTTCATGGCCATTAAACCTGGGAACAAGACCAGGAAACTCTTAGGAAAACCACTGACCAACTCCATTGTCATAGCCTGTCCTCTGATCCAGGCAGTTCTTTGTGCCACCTGGCTGGGAACCTCTCCCCCGTTTCCTACCTTGGACTTTCATGCTGTGCTTGGAGAGGCTATCTTGGAATGTAAGCAGGACTCAGCTTTCATGTTTTACATTGTCCTTGCCTAT